>VZTA01018831.1:331389-354731 GCA_013398855.1 Mohoua ochrocephala
AATGCACTGACCAAACCTCATGTTTTGTTTCCCTTGAGCATATTGGTGGGTTGGAAGGAGAGAGGTACTGGGAATGAGGGATTGTTCTGGAAGCTTGCTTTAATTACCCATAATTTCTTTTCACTTTTACTTCTGTTAGTAATAAATTCTCTTTACATTGTCAAGTTTGAACCTGTTTTGCCTTGAAGCTCTTTCGTTTTTTTCCTCAGTAATCCTTATTTCACCTCACAAAAAGTGGATTTTTGGTTCCCCTTCTCTGCTTATCCATGGCAGAGGCAAGTAAGTAAATAGTTAGTTGGTGCTTGGTGCATAACCAGCGCAAACCCGCTACAAAATTTGTCTCAAACCATGACAGCACCACATCAAAAAAAAAAAAAAACCCTGAAAGATACGACAAGCACAGTATTTGAAATAATATCAAAAATTATAGAGTCATATTATAGTTTTGGTTGGAACCTTACATTCAGCTTTCCAGAGCCTGCGCCAGAAGACATTCTTCTCTCACAATTTTTATTCAAAATACTAATGCTACTACTTATCCCAGTAGAAAATATGAAATGGAACAAAATATATTCATCCCTCATGACATGTAGTCTAAATTCCAAGAACATTGTTGGACAAAGTAATGAATGCTCCCTTGCTTTAAGCAAGAGGATGTGTGTACATTCAATCATAAAATATGTTTCCCTTGAGGTTCACTGAGGAACAAAGATAGCATTGATGACCATAGCAGGATTGAAGGCTAAGGTTTCCCATAACTGCCCCAAATTTGCCTTGTTAACTGTACCATAAGTTCTCTAGTTCTACATTACAATGGAATATGAGTCCTGTATTCCTAGAAAAGCATAAAGTAGGAACTCTGGAATATATCACTGGGGGGAAAAGAAAAAAAAAAAAGGGCGGTGGGGGGGAAAAAAAACAACCACAACCCAAAACTCCCAAGGAATGGGATCAGAAAAGGCCTCCTTAAATGAGGTTCCTGAGCTGAACTCCATCAGGATAAAGCTCTCCTAAACTGCTGACTCACAGGGGGACAGGGGAAATAAAAGACTTGAATACAAACTATTGGATTGTAGAAATGCATCATCAGCTGAAAATTGTTGTTGTCTTTTTAACTGCATTTATTTCCCAGAAAATTGAAAAACACCATCCTAGTTCTGCTACAGAATCAGAAACCAAATACACTATAACTAAGATTTGTTATTAAAACATAAAAAAACCTAAATGTGACTCCTGACTCATGTTTTCTAAACCCCTTGTATCTGTCACGCTACGTAACTAAATGAGATTTACCACATGTCCATAAACAGTGAGGGAGACGAAGTCGGAAACCTTTCAGTCGAGAGACAGAAACAAATCTTTTCTATCAAACAAACCCAATTTTTAATCCAAAGAGAAAGAAATTTTACTGCTGAGAGGTAGATAACACAGTAACAAATATCAAGTGCAGAAATTCCTTCAGGGACAAGGGAGAGACTTTTTAAATCAGGTAGATGTGCAACTCAGGGGACATGGAGGAAAAGGAGGAGCATTTCACACAAGGAACACTTGAACTTGAGCCTATGGAAAACACCAGGCACAGCAACTTTGTCCCACCTACGTCAGAAATTCCAAATAGAGGTATTTCACAGTAAAGCTTTAAGCCTCTTCATTATTTGTCATGTTCTGTGGCTGCAAGTTGTTGCAGCCTGCAGCAGAGCCAGGATGTGGGGTACGCCTCTCTCTGATCCTCTCCTTCTGCCCCAGTTTTAATTCACTTAAAACAGGAGCCAAGGATGGCCGTGGAAAAAGCATGTGAACCAAATCCACCAGATTTTGAATCTTTGCATAAGGCTGAAAACACACTGTAAGATTTTTTTTTCCTCTTGAATCCCTGTGAGGTATCAACTTCAGTATTTGATGGACATTTTAAAAAGCATATGTAACTCTATCTGTAGCAGCAGAGGAGCTTCCCAGTTGCAGAGAAGGAACTTTGTGACCAAATATAAAGGCTTAGTTAGACAGCCTGTATTTGTGTCCCAGCAGGGGGTTCATCTTCAGGGAAGAAGCTAATAGAAAAATAAATGGAAATGTTTGCTGGCAAGAAGAGGCCTAGAGTGCAGCAAAAAAAAGATTGTGTAAAGAAGGTACAGCTGAATGAAGAAATGCCTGAATATTCTGTGACAAGCAATAAAGCAGCAACACTTGAGGTTATTTTCACAGAACCTGTCAAATCACATTAGAAATCTGCATCGAGCCTGCAAAATCAAACAGACAGAAGTTTAAAAATTCCAGAATTGAGGTTATCTCTTAATTTTATCCTCTTCTTCCACATAAGACTTCAGGCTTTACTCAGTGTGTGCAATCTAAATCCCACACCAAACAAAAAGGAGATTTTCTTCTCAGTGTCTCCATGGCTATCACCTTTAGTATTTTGGTGCTCCACAAAATTTCTGTTTAACATCACAAAAGCTCTGAGAATGGATTTGCCATTACAGGTAATATTATCTTTACCTTTAAAATAGAAATTTCAGACATTAGCACAGCACATATTTGTCATAGATCCATGTGCCTGAGTACTCCTGCTAAAAATCAGACACTCTGAGGGGGTGAGGGTGACCCACACCTTTCCTGGCCCTTGAGGAACTCAGAGGCAGAGGGGCCCAAACCTCCAGAGCAGCACTGGGGGGTATAGCCAGACCACTGCATAAAAGCAGTCTTGGGGCCACATCCAGGTCCCCCAGCTGGCCGCTGTCTCCACTGCGTCCAGCTCTTCTCTCCATAGCAAATGACCTTGGGAAAAACTGTCTCTCAGGGTGCCACTGCACAAGCCAAGCAGAGAGTCAGAGGTCCGGCACCCAAGCTTGCTCCACGACTCTCTTTTATTCAGCAGTGTGGAAAAGGCCAAAAAGTAAGCACCCATTCTCTTTTTCTGCTTCTTTGATCACATATCTGCAGGAAATTAATACTTCCCTAATTCACCCCCAAAGCACCACAAAAGTCTTTGATGAATAACTGAACACTTTTTGCAAAAAAAAAAAAAGTATTTTTGATATCACACACTCGGAGGAGTTGTAACTGATCATTTTAACATTTCCTTCTGTCCCTGAGTACTCAAGTGTGCAGTCTTAACGTTATTTCAGAACCTTACAAAATCTTTAGGAAAAACAGTAATATAAGCAGTTATGCTACCCCTTACCTGTCTTCTTAGTAGGGATCTAAGTACCGCTACTCTTTCTTTGTACTAATAGGATATTTGTCTGTAGTGAGTGTTCCTCGTATTGGACAAGTAATTCAATATCAGTGCTTGATGTGATGCTGTGCTTAGAAAAGGACCAGTGACACCTTTCCATGAGTAGATGAAAGATGCTGAACAGAGAAGTAACGGGATGCTTTACTGCTGTGTTTTGCAGTGGTGACATCAATATTGAAAGTCCTTTTTCCGTGTATTGTTCTGGTGTCAGTGTATTAAAAAGGTTACCAAAAAATTACCCGAAAGCAGGAGAACGTGTCTTAAAGACTCAAAGAATTTAATTTCTTTAGCTTACCAAAACAAAGGTGGGTGCTGACTTGACGGTTTTGTGATGATCAAATGCCAGGTACGAAGAAGATCTCTGATCTAACAGAGAAAAGGTTTAACAGAGGGCAGGTCCAGATTCAAACACATACCAAATATAGACCAAAAGGTATATATTTGAAAAAATTGCAACAAATTACCAAAGACAACCAATGAACTCTCTGCCTCTTCATGTCTTCAAATCAAAACCAGACGCCCTCCTTAAAAACATGCTTCAGAAAATCCAAATGATTTTTCTCAACTTACAAGTAAAGAAAGGAACAGGAGGAAATAAATGAACAGTAAAGACTAGGTGACATTAATTGCCAGATTTCCTGGCCTCAAAGCTATTCCTTCGGCTTTCTGTGAAGTAAAGTCGTTTCGGGCATCTATTGACAGCAGAGGAATAATGAAGTCCGGGAAATCTTGAACTGCGCTCCAGATTTTGGCAAGAAGCAACCTCTAAATCTTCTGTCCTTGTCCCCCTCCCAGTCCTCTGGAGCCACTCTCTCCCTCCCTGTCCCTTCCCTCCCACTTATCCCGCCCCTCACGCACAGTTTCACTTTCTCTTCTCTCGTCCCTCCCGCCGTCAGTAGTGGGAGACGGCGAAGGGCAGAGGAGGGACCGGGAGTGGAGCGCTCTCCTTTCATTTCTTCCATCCTAAATAAAAAGTTTAAACTTAGAAGAGCTGAAAAGGGAAACGGGAAGGCAGGGCACGCTGCGCCAGGAGCGACCCGACAAAGCAGTGCCCCCGTGCAGCACAAGCCCCGGGCAGCCGTGCCCGGCCGGAGCCCGCGGGCCCGCCCGTTCTGGCCCGGCAGCAGCAGCCGCTCGCCACCTCCCGGGCAGGGCGAGGAAAAAGAGGAAAACGGTTCTGCCGAAACCCGGGATCGAACCAGGGACCTTTAGATCTTCAGTCTAACGCTCTCCCAACTGAGCTATTTCGGCTGCCGTGCTGCCGATGGTGAAGTGAGACCCTACTAATGGGTTTTTCCGTACGCCTCACCCCGCCGCTCGTCTCTGATCATTTAAATAAAATACGTGTTCTTGGCCCTGCGGTGCTGGGTGCCACAAACGAGTCAATGATGGGTCTTTGCAAACAAAATTATGCCGTAAGCCAAAGACAAAAGCAGCAGTAATATAAAACATGCATATACAAACATCTGTGTGCAACACACACGTCAGCATCAAGGTGTTTTGGCAGTGGCCCCCTGGATTAGTGGGGGAGATAACAGGAACTAGAATATTATGTGGGACTCCGGGGCATTAAATTGGCAGTATTTTAGCTTCAGTTTTCAGGGACTTTATTTTAAAGCCAGACAAATTGTGTCATCAGAGAGGATGGTGTCACAAAGAGAGAAGAATAAGAAGGACACCTGCACCTTCTTGTGTCCATAGTCTTGGTGGGAGATGCATGTGCCGCTGGAGAAGCTCCATGTGTCCACATAAATCACAAATCCTGACTAAGCAGTGTTATAAGAAAAATAGTTTACAGTGACGTTGTTGATCAGGCCTTTGTTTCACCAGGCAACTGTTCACACACTCCTGTGGCTGCAGGTCAAACGTCGAGGATGCAGCTGAGTGCCCACATCAGCACCTACAGCGAGCAGTGACATCTCAAGTTTGTGTTGATTTGCACAGCCCATGCTCTAGGAAAAGCTACCTGTGAGGGCATCTCCCACTCACACTTTCTGCACACTGCGAGGGGAGAGAAGCTGCTTTGCAAAATTGTCCGTGGCTGCTCCCTCCTGTCAGCAAAAAAAACCCGGACTCTCTTCCACAGTACTAGAGGTATTTAACAAATCCGTCCTTTTTTGAGTGGGGAAGAAGCAGCCTCAGCCCAAGCCAGCCATGTGAATATTTGGTGCCATGAACGACCCTGTTTCCTTTTATTTTCAGAGTGTATTTTTCCTCAAGTTGTCCCACATTTGTGGGTTCTTCAGGAGCTGATGTATTTTCAGGAGTCAAGGACCTGTTTTCGGAAGTACAAAAGCTGAGGACCGAGCCAGCAGTTTAGTGTCTGAGAACAAAAATTCTATACAAAAAAAATCAGTTAGGGAGAGGTTAAAAAAAAAAAACCACCCACACTTGTAGTTAAGAGATGTGTGAACAACATACTGATACAAAATCTCATCCTCTCATGATTTTCCATTGCCACTAGCAGTGATTGTTTTGCTGAGAAGTGATGAATGTAATCCCTTAACAAGCGTGTCTCCTACTGACGCAGCTGACATAATCTTGTGATCTTTTGTGCAGATAAACTCCAAATGTGTCACAACATGCACAGAAATCAAAACACTATCGATTTAAGAGTTTTCATACATTACCACAACAATCAGAGGTACTATGGAGCAATGGGTTATTCCGATTTTTATGTTTAGAAATCTTTATTTTGCCAGGTGAAATGGAAATGGCAATGGAAATAAAACCTAAAGGTAATGCAAAAGAAAATTAAACAAAAGAGAAGGACAATTCAGTCTCGGCACATTTAATAAAAGAGTCAGCTTTTCCCCAAACAGAATTTGGCAAGGAGGGTTGTATTAAAAGTTTCTCCTTCTGAAGAGTAGAAAGATATTTGCATTTCATGGCTGTCTAATGAGCATTAGAACACAGTTTTAGCAGAATGGAGCATTCTGAGTCAAAAAAACCCACAAACAAAAACCCCACATTTTTCACCCACAATCTTTCTCTTACATCAAAGAAAGTACAGGGTGGACAAACAAAAGCTATTTTCTAGTCCATCATCCTATGACAATGTAAACCGGTGTCCCGTTCCACTATAAAAGGAGAAAAACCAAGCCCGAATCCGGCAATATTATATCTGAGAACCATTTATTGAAATTAAACGAAAGAGGCAAACCCAAAGGCAAACGAACAAACAAAAGAAAACCAACCAAGTGTTCTTACAAAAGGAGGGGAGGAAAAAAAACAAGAAAAGGGAGCAGAGAGAGAGAAGACAGAGAAGCAGGAGACAGGGGACAGCGTTACCACAGAGCCCCGGCTGTGTGTTTGGCAGACGGAGCGCGCGTGTTGCGAAGGGCGCGGTGTTTGCGTGGCTTCCGTGGCGGGCTGGGCGCGATTTTTCAATTGTCTGCGGCGGCGTGGCTCCGACGAGGCTCTGGCTGCGGGAAGCGGTGGCTGGAGCTGAATGCAGGCGGCGGGCAGCGGCTACAAGCTGCAGGCGGTGGCTGGAGACAGCGGGGTAGTTCCCGGGATCGGCACAGCGGTGCGAAGCAGGCACGGGCGGGGAAAACAGAACCACGGGGAGGAGGGTGCGAAGGCGGGAGCTGAAGGGGCCAAGCTGACCCTCCAAGCGACCCAAAGCCAAAGACAAAGACCCACCTGGCGCCGCGGCCGGCTGCTTTTATGTGTCCCCCAAACTCCTCCCCCAACTGGGCTTCACGGGCCCGTTTTTGGCGGGCATTTTTGTTCACTTCATTTGTGACATATGTTGAGGCATATATATATTGGTCCCTCCCAATCAGCCTCAACCACAGCTGACACCCGTTAATGCCAAGCAGCACACAAATTTAAGCGAGTGCCGAGGTCACAGCAGAGAAAGCCTCGGAGAAAGTAAGGGTTCTCGCCGTTGCACAAACTGGAGCCGATACACACACACCAAAAACGCCCCACAGCTCGCAGGGTAACCTGTGGCTGCCCCATCCCTGGCAGTGCTCAAGGCCAGGAGGGATGGGGCTCTGTGTCCCTGCACACGGCAGGGGGCTTGACCTGGGTGATCTTTAAGGTCCTTTTCCACCCAAACCACTCGGATTCTGTGACTGCAGCTGGCCCTGCCGCAGCTGCCCACTTCAATGTCTTCCAAATCCTTTCACTTGCTGCTGGCAAGGGACGCACTGAAGAGCAGCTGTGGTACATCAGGACAGCGAGGTAGCAATGTTGGCTTTCCCCAATGCACAAGGGATTTCAGGAGCTGCTTCCCAAATCTCAAATCCAACTCAGAATGGCAATCCCAAAAAGAGATGCAAACTGACAGCAGTCCCCACATAACTTCCCAAGTTCGGGACAGAACGTGGATCACAACCTTTGGCAAAGTCCAGCCCTCCTCCCTTAGAAAGTTTTAGCAATTTAAGTGACATACACGCTTACTCCATTTATTTTCTTACTGGTGTGGCCTCACTTTGCGCTGTGACACAGACCTTGAGAGAATGGACTGAAAGACTAGACTGTTCACAGTATTTTACATCACTCTACCTTTGCCTTCTGCAGAAATGCTTCCCAGTAAAATCAGTGAGAAATAAAACCTAGAAGCATCACACTTCTCCACATTGACAGTTCACTGGTTGATCCTTCGTCCTCTTCTTCCTACCGAAACAAGAAGGCTAATGGCAAAATAAGCTGTTTTCTTTAACAGAAAATAGACTTTTCCCTGTGAAAGAAATGCTCCTACCAGATCACTCACCTGCTAAGAAAATCTGATCTACAGCAAAGTAGCTCAAAGTAAAAGCCTCCTAGATTTTTTAAAATATATATATTTCAATATTTTAAAATGTGCATGTATATATTTATTTATATATATACAAGCAGTAACACAAAGCCAAAAAGCTCAAACATTTTGATGAATTAAATCTTCAAAAACATTTAAATAAACTAGAACAGCTTCCACTAAAAATTAATAGATCCTATTGAAAATCCACTCCCGGTAATATCACTTCTTTGGATAGTCACAGAAACATCAGAGCTTGCGTCTTCAGCATCTAAACATTAAAAACAACATTCAGAAGTTCTATTCAATAAACCAATCACCCACTCCTGCTTTCTTTCGTGCATTTCATAACATTATTTTTAGTGCTCCAAAGACACTGTACCTATTTGCAAAGCTTTAAAATATTTTTAAATTAAGGTTTATGCAGGTTTAAAATAACTAAAATCTTATTATCTGTAATCTCTACTCCTAAAAACACAACACAGCCAGTATTCCAGTATAAGGAGATGTGAAAGACACGTATTTTCATGCAACTCGCTCAAAGCAGCTGTCACAGTAATAACAAACACAGCTAAGACAGATCTTTCCCAGGCTTTATCTATTTCTGGTACTGACTTTTGCAAAACACAAAACAGTAAGATGGATATCGTAAGGAAGGATGCACATTGCAAGGAAGTCATACATCAAGAAAAGTATAAAAATTAAGGAAATATTTGAACGTAGTCAGCATCATGTGTTTGACCATGACATTTCAGTGATTCATCCACAGAAGCACATCTGGTAAGCCAAGTAGGCTAACACATCATTACATCTGAAGTCCTGTAACTTCTATCTGTCCCAAATGGAGGCTTTTACTTCCAAACCAAGTATCAGAAGCCCAAGAAATATAACTGCCTCACAATTCAAGTATAGTATTATTATCCCACTTTGTCACAGAAAACTCACCTTCAATAACAGGCTCCTAGACTTTAAAACCCATACTTGGCACTGCAGTAAACCTAGAAACTTCCCGGTTAGCCTTCTTTTAGAGTGACTCTTGCCAACCAAAGGTGGCATTTTATCAACAGCACCATGCACCACACAAGAGGTGTGACAAAGTTGGGAACACTTGTGCTTCAAGAGTTAACTCCCAATTTCTGAGACCCTTTGGAAGTCACGGGTTTTTCTGACTACACCACAGCATCCCAGTCCTGTGCCCCCTGCAGCTCTGCCCAGGGGCCACAGAGGATCAGGGGCTGTACCAACGACAGAAGCTGAAGTGATAAAACCAAGAACAGTGGTTTCTTTTATGTCTGCCAGAAAAGTGAAGGTAATTTTTTCAAGATAGAGGAAGAGCTAAGAAATATTTTTTTTAAAAAAAACCCACCATCTACTTTTTCAGCATTTTTCTTAATTAAGATAAACCAGTTACACCATAATATTTATTACTAAATCAACTTTGAACAAGATTCATTGACATATTTCTAGAATTGAAGGTTTTTTCCCAAATTTTACATTAAAACCCAAATATCGTTTTATCTTTAAAATGTTTATTACAGAAAAAAAAATGGTGAAACACTGCATTGATTAAGGTCTGCCAACCCCCAATTCACAGAAAAAGAAGCTTTTGAAAAACTTTTCTCCATAAGCAGCCTTCATATCACAGGAAATAAGATCATTGGAATGTTAACTGTGTTCCAGTATTTCAAGTCTGTTACAATTGCAGCTAAGAAAAGGGAATTAACATGTAATAGACAGTAATACAGTAAAAAGCGGACAAAGTTTAAGAAAATGCTTTTGGAAATCTCAGCAAGAACACCTGCTACTTCTTGACATCTTTCCCCCCTTGTTCTCCTTAAAAAGGGGCATTTAAATTATGGAGTAGATAAGTTTAATCAGTTATCTACAAAAGTTAATAGTGCACCAGCAGAGAAATGGACGGAATCACACAGGTACTGTATCCAGTTTTTGTCAACCAATTTATAGTCTCCAAAAAATATATAATTTCTCCCCTTGGTTAAAAATAAAACCCAACTCTTTGAAGTGACAAAAAAATTATATACATATTACACAGTAAAAACAAACTAATACAGATGAATAATTCCAGAACAAAACCAAATTTAACTCCCAGTCCCAAAAGCTGCAATCACAGTTAATTACTCTTAATAAGGCAGATTTTACTTCAGTTACACTAATTTGTAACATTATAAATATTCTTCACTCCACACAGTTTTTTAAAATCAATACCTAGTGAGAATAGAGTATTGCACCAAAAGCTGAAATTAAGAGGTTCAACTTGTAAAGTGCCGAAACCATTCCAAAGTTGTGCTGTACTGTGGTTCTTTGCTCATCATGGTTCATGTATCTTGAATACATTAAGAGTCCAGCGTGGCCACTTGATTGCAGGCTTTGAAGAAAAGATCGTATGAGGTAGAAAAAACTCCTTCAGGTGCTGTGCCACGCTATGGACCACTGAGCTGGGCAAATGGGTCTGTCACAGGAAAGGGCTCCAAAGCCTTTTCTGAGTTTTTCCAGTTGTGAAAATTTTCTCTGTACCATTCAACTGATATGGAAACAATGTTGGTAAGTCAAGATGACCAGAGATAACAGGGAAATCCCAATATTCCACAGACATCATAAGACTAACAACGTGCTAATTTTCTTGATGGAAAATTTTAACCTACGATGTTAGAAAAATCTAGTTTAAACTTTATAAATTCTTTATGCAAGACTTACTCTGTCATTAAAAAGTGATTATCCCAGTTTTTTTTAGTCAGTAAATTCACTACTCAGAAAGGAGCCAATTTTATGTAAAATTCAAGTGTTACATTCAATCTCTTTAGCTTCTCAGTAACTAACCTATAACCCATTTCCTCCCTTTCCCTCTCCCTCCTCCCATCACTCCTAAATCAGTGTAAAAGTAATCAGTCTTACTTGTTTTCACTATTCCTTCTTCCCAAGGCACTTTAGGTCTCCATCCTAAGTTGTGCATTTTTTCTGAATTCATTGGATATCTCAGGTCATTTGTAGGCCTGATGAAGTATAAAATGCATACAGAAAACAATCTGATTACACTTCTTCATTAATTAGAGATGCAGTACCTCACATTGTCTTCCAAGGAACATTACATATGCTTCAATTTTGAAAATTCCCATCAACATGAACGGATTGCATTGCTTTCAAAAAATACGTGGCAGCTGAGTGCAGCTACAACAATACAATTCAGTTTGTACAGTCAACTACTTGAAATTGACTAGAATAAATATTAATTAGTATTTTATTGGCACAAAAATGAACGCAAAACTCAAATCACTGCCAACACAATTGTGCAAATTAGTGCATTTGCAATGCAGAGCCAGTGTTTTCTAATATTAGCATTTACATTTTTCACCCTGAAAGCCCACAAATTTACACATACTTCAGATTTAAAATACACAGGCTTCCGAAGAGGCATCATTACAGTGGCTCACTAGCTACACAAGCTTAGTAATACTGAATATGCAGAATCCCAAGCTGCAAGAATCAACACAGAAAGACACATTTTATATTTAAGCATGGAAGAAATGTTCACTTCCGCAGTCTGGCAGATAGGTAGCCTAGTCTAGCATTCCTGCACTACTGGCACTGGCATATTGAAGAGTCAAGGTACATGTGCAGGCACAAACCAAGTACTTATCACTGTTACTATAACATGCTAATCTCGAGCAGAAGCAGAACTAATTTCTCCATAGCAAGTAACCCCCATGACCTTTAAGTCACTCATTATAGAATTAAATAGTCATAAATTAGGTATGTTAACAATCTTTCATAAGACCTCAACATTCCCTGAAACACGTATTCCTATGCGGTTAGTTTTCCCAAGCCCATTTATGTTTAAACATTAGCAGACAGGGCCCAATACACACGAAGAAACATCTCAAACTGAATTACACTGAGAACTCCTGAACACTCACATCATGTGAGCCAAAGGCAATTTGTTCAAAGTCCTGTGATACACTCAGATAGGATTCTGAAGAACATTTCCTTTTAAAAACAAAAGTTAGTACAAATGTAAAGACACTTCAGTTGCCATGATAACAATCCAAATGTGAACAGAAAGTGAGAATTCCAAAGGCCATAATACTTAACTGCTATCAGCAGACACGTCATTTCTAATCACTCTGGAGAGAGTGATATCTAAAGTAAGCAGAGACTCATTGTTGCTGCAGAAAAGAAATGGCAATAAAAGAACAGAGCCAAACCAAGCCTGAAATTAAGGACAGAAACACACAGCAAAAGCATATCTATAAAAGCTACCCATTTTTACCACTGCCCTAACTTTGGTACCTTAGAGCTTTACACCTACTTTTGAGATAGCAGCTACAGCTTAAAGATACAAATCTAAAGCTAACTACACTCCATAGGCACATATTTCTGCCCGTGCAGGGTGGGTCTCACTATAAAGTAGATCTCAGTCTGAATTAGTCACATTAATGCCAAAATACTAAAGCTAAGCGAGAGATGATGGGATTCATCTCACTCAGCGATGCTGAATACAAAGTACACTGAAAAAACTGTCCAAACTACTGTGAAGGAAAGATTTCGTTGCTCTGTAATACCTGTCCTCTTCACAGAGCAGACTTCAGTAGCGAGAAGTATGAAGGAAGTTTGAAGACAGATCAGCATTACACATTCCCCTTCAAAACACACATTCAGATCTACAGATCCAAATAATAAAGGAAAATCCTGTTTTTCTATACAGAACCCTGATCATAGATGTCAAATCCACTACCACCAAAAAAAAAAAAAAAAAAAAAAAAAAGGACCGACCCACTTCCTGCGCTGCCTGCTGCTGCTTTCCTCTTCACCGGGAGAGGAGATGGAATGGGGGTGTGAACGAAAGTCCGCAGNACGCAAAACAGCTCTTACTCCCTCAAAAGTATTCCCTCCATCGGAGCAGAAACACTTCCACAAGAAACTATTTGGTTAAGAGTCTCAGAAACCTTCAGAACAAAACTATCCTGCATGTGCAGCACATCCTGCATGTCCTCCACATTCCTCACCTGTCTTTGACATAATCCATCCAGTGCTCCATTTCAGACTCTGAACTGGTCTTCTTTATCTGTCAAGAAGAAAAACAAGTATCACTCCCATACATCTTGGGCTGTCTAAACATGTATTTAAAAAATAAGGGGTTTTAAACAAGATTTAAGTTTGTTAAGAAAAAAACACCGCCAAATAAAAAACATAAACCACAAACAGAAATGGTCTTTTGTATACCGAGTCTTCAAACCACCGAAATTATCAGCATTATCTAGAACAACTCCGATCTGTCTCCTTCATCTGAGCACGGCCAGAACATCCATAATCAAACCGTTAGATTTTAATAGTGCCACATTCTCAGACCAAAACTAAAGCAGTCAGCATGAAAAAAAAAAATGGTAATTAATCATGATGCCAGTTATGTCCCAGTCGGGATAACTGATGCAGCAGCTCAACACAGGACAGCCCAAACTGCAAACTTACACAGTCCATCTGCCACGGAAAGTGCAGCACATCGTTCTGCTGCAAGGATCTTCCAACACCCACCACAAGCCTAAGCTCTTTCAGAGCTACAAAAGGTGTGTAGAATTATTCATATGTGCAATGAAAACTGGTAAAGAAAAGCATCAGAACTGTTTACTCACTAAATGGATCAGCTCCTTAGCAAGCTGGGCAATGGACATCTCAAAGTTAGTCCCAATGTTATAAATTTCACCCGGTTTCCCCTCCTTCAGGACAGTAAGGAATGCTTCCACCACATCAGTCGCATAAAGGAAATTCCTTCTCTGAAGTCCAGAACCATGAATACAGCTTAAAACAAGGAAAAGACAAAAAAATTTTGTTTATCCTCAAATAGACGCATTCGATTTACTGGACTGCATTTTAAGCAGTTTTGCTGTCAGATGGTTACCTGAAGGTACCTTAAGTAGCTGACATGCAAACAATCCTTTACTTTAAGGAAATCCTATTATTAAAATAAGCGAATAATAACTTAGTTATGTAATTATCATTTTACAAACTAGCACATATTTATAACTGCAATTACAGTTTTATAGCACAAATACTTACAAAAAAATGCAAGTTACCTACCATTTTCTGTTCTGCTGCAACAAAGATATAAACTTTGGAATAACCTAAGGAATTGAACAAAAAAAAAAAAAACCATGACTCCTCTATTTCAGAAGCTGTTATTCTGCAAAGAATAAGGAACTTCAACAGTTATGTAGCATTATTTGAATAAGATCCTTTAAATACTCTTAAGTTTTATTAAGTCTAATGAAAGAATGTATCAAGCCTAGAAACTGCAAGGATTTTGGTTTGTAAGAGCAGATGCCTCTACTGTATCGTAAACCTTATCTTTCTGGCAGTTTCAAATGCAACATTTTTACAAAAAAAAAAAGAAAAGAAGTTTCCATTACTTTTGCATACAGCAGTGCATTAGAGTCTAACTAGAAATAATTATTGCAAACAGTTCAGAACAAAGTGTAAACATCCAGCAAACTGCAGTAAATCTAGAACCAAAGAGTTGTTAAAATAGTTACATTTGGAAGAGAATCAACTGAGAATTTTAAGATAACGCAGATAAACACGGATCAAGTGACAGTGTGCTTGCTGCACAAAGATTTACAATATTATGTTCATCTACAAGCTTAGATGCATTCATAATGCCCCAGATACTTCAGAACAACTAGCCCCACTAGTGAAGTCCTTAAACTGAAGCCATTAGAAAACTACTCAAATTACTTAAATTTTGTTAACTTCCTACTCTAAACATAGGAGCAGGATAGTAGGTAAAACTAAAGATTCATCAAGCCTAGTGCTGTGTTCTTAGCAGTAGCTAAAATTGGGTATGTGAGGAAGAACATGCATATAAGTCAAAAGAAAGCAAATAGTGATACATCCCCTGAATATACCCCCAACAATCATGCAAGCTGTAGCAAGACACAGATCAATGAAAAATGTATTCTATTTTCTGTGCAGGTTAGAACATCCCTTTCTATACCAGACGTATTGTATTCTCAGTTTACTTTTTGAAATGTTTCCTTTAGTTATCAAACACTCCCAATTACAGACCATGACATGTGAGTTAATGTAATTTGTAGGGGAACTCTGTCAAAATATCCTTTGAAAAATAGAAAAATTACAAAACAAAAGTTAAGTTGCTGTCGTAAAATTCATTTAAACTACAAGTCTCTAATTGAAGTTTTATCCACAATCAAAAAATATGTGTTCAGGGTAAGACATGTTAGTGTGAGCTCAAAATATATAATCACATGTTAATTGCAAGACTGCTTTTTTTCAAAAGTCATCCCATGCACATGAGAAAAAAGTAACCGCACTGCAACCCTGAATTATGGCATACTGAAGCTCAGAGTACAGCACAGTTTAACTTACTTTTTCTGGATACTGATGTGGCCCGTAAACATTACTGCTCCGTGTGATGACAGCTGGAAACTGGAGAGCATTAAACATACATGTGATTACATAGGAAAGCATGTACCAGTAAAAATCTGTAGGCTTCCTGCTGATCAATAAACAAACTGACACATGCACAGTGCTTACTCAAAAATCTGGAAGCCCTTACAAACATTCCTGAATTAAGCTGTGTTTCTGTCAAGCAGGCAAGGGCCTCCAGCCTTCTCAGCCCGTTAGGAGCACCACAAGCCACAAATGTTTGAAACCTCTCTTGCTCTGGAACCACCACAGGACATTACATAGGTGTGTCTGGTTGACTGAAGGAGTGGCTGACTCCTACTTATTCCAATATGTTTCACAAGTCACTAACATCCTACTCCTGTCCACTTTATATCAAAAACATCATAGATCAAGAACAAAAATCTAAAGTATTCAAAATATTAAATGTGTTTGCTTAAGCAAATCTGACTAATAGGGCTTTTTCCTGTTTGCTTTTTTTTGCTTTAGCTATAAGCCTAGTCTTAATACAATATGAATTATGCATGCTGTACTTCTGGGTAATATTTTTGTACTTCCTTCAAGCTTAGCACGGCTTTTTAAATTCCTAATGTTCTCTTTGACCATTTTATCAAAGCACATTTTTAGATATTACAGTTCAGATTTAAAAAACAACAAATAAAAACATCTGACCTGTCCCCACTGTCTTGCACTGTATCTTCACCACTTATTGGTGGACATTTTCCAACACATCCAAACTACAGGACTAACAATAAGGAAAGAGGTGGCACGGTATGGACTAGTACTGATTTTTCTTTTATAATCTTATGTATGTAATACAGACACAATTACAGGCTTCAGAGTTTTTGAAGCGTCCATGGACTTACTTGGTACCTTTCCCAATAAGACTGAACAAAACACTCTGCAGCTGCTTTAGAGGAGGCATAGGGATTTGTCGGACGTTTCGGTGAGGATTCATCAAACTCCTAAAATGAAAAGGAAAATCTGCATTACTCAATTTCTTTTGCTCGGAGAAGCCTTAACGTTACAAAAGAAATAAAAATTCCTAAATATCCAAGCACATCAGTCTGACAAAATCCCCTTACAACAGAAGGCCATAACTAAAGACAGCCTATTTATTGAACATAGGAGGCAGACAGATTACCAGCAGTAATATTTTTATACTTCCAGCAGAGTTACCTCACAGTAGCAGGATCTCAGATTTTTATCTTATAAAATGATCACTGTTGCTACAGGAAGGAAGGCTCAATCCCTCTCAGCCTCATATTGCCTCAGAGAGCCATTGGACCACCACTAGCAAATTGGTCCTTCAGTCCTAATTAAAATGGGTCTTCTCTTAAATTTTTCTGTAACTTTATTTCTGTAAAAAATGTAGAATTGCAACCCAAAAACCTAAAAAGTGAGGCTTCAACAATTCTGACCAGTTCCAGAAAAGGTCTCTTCCAGGCTATCCTGACAGTTTAATCTACTTCTCACTTGAAGGGAGAAAAAAACAAACCAAAAGAAGGAAGGATGCTATACAAGGTGCAATTGGTAACAATCACCTAAACATGATTAAAACACTCACTGTTCTTGTCTGACCTTTGCCTCTGAAATTAACTGGCCTTCCTCCACTGAAAAAAAAAAACAACTCTAAAAGAACCTCTAGTGTGATTCAGAAAGAGAAGAAAAAACAGATTAAAGTTCTCTTTTCAAGGCCCAGAGACAAAAAAAATTTTGCTTGAAGGTATCAGCCAAGCCACGGGTCTACACTCCAGAAAACATCATCCTTGGGTATTGTAAAAGCCTACAGATGGAAGTTGTGTAAAAGGAACTGAAAAGACACTGCGATAAAAAGAAAGTGCATAGAACTCTTCTAAAATACATTCATATTTTCATGGACTATGGCAAAAGGCTCCTTGACTGTTATTTATGCCTTTAAAAAGATGAACATGCATAACTTGCCTTTTTTCTGAGCTAAATTACACTTCCTGAATTAAGGTCAGGTATAAATTCTCAAAAATCAAAGATCTCCATACAACAACAAGAAACATCTGAATATTTATTACAGCAATACAGAAATTGTTTCCTGTTTGAATTGTCACTACCTACAGTTCTGTCAGCATTTTAGCTAGAATACAAAGCAGTTCCCTGCCTGTCAAGCTGTGCACATTACTAAAGTCTCATGAATGCTCCAGGACAAAACCTGTATAATACACTCCTTTGATACTATCTCTGAGGACTAGTGACACCATTAATGACCCAAATCTCACTGCTTTAGACCATAAACACGCAATATAAAACATGCTACGAAAAAAAAAAATCAGGACAATTTTGATACTCAGCTCTCTAGAAGCAATCAGTGCTTACTTGAAGTTAAACATTTACAGAGGCCAAGGAAAGTTAGACTCAACTTTGTTTTCACTGTTAAAAGCAGGTAAACTAGAAAAATCCTCATGCATTTGCAAACTCACCTCATCAGTGCTACCTCCATATACTTCATCTGTGCTAACGTAGACAAACTTCTCCACATTGGCTTCATGTGCAGCAGCAACCAGCACATTGGTGCCATAAACATTCACGTAGGTGAATTCCAGGGCATGCCAAAATGAAAGATCTACATTAAAAAAATTCAGACAATTCTGATTAAATTTAGGCAAGACAGGGCTATAGGTTCCACTCGGAGGCTGCAATACAGACCTGTCAGATAGTAATGTCCTTATTAAATGAAGGCACCTTCTATACTTACCTGAAGCCAAAAATCCTTGTTCTCAACAAGAGGCTGGAATCAGGAGCAAAAGGTTGTTGACTATGGACTTTTTAATCTAAAATAGCGTTATCTAACTTTATTTAAGTGGCAGCATAACTACTTCCCATCTCAGTAGGAAAAGTGTCATTCAAAGACAGCTGCAAGATGCAGAAATATGGACCTATGACTATTTACTCACGAGCAGCTGTTTTGATTCTTACGACTGTTCCACTGACCTACTGACTTTGTGCCTATCGAATCTGACAATTTCGAGAAGTATTTTCCTGGAGAATTCTTAGGATTTCTTCTCATGATGGAAGGAGTATGGTGGGGATTGTTCTTATTAACAGTGACACTGAAAAGCAGCCATCTGAAATATGCACTTTGTAATTCATTCTCTCTTTTTAGCACTGAGACAAGATTCCAATGGGACTTATGCCTAATCCTTCAGCTTTCACGCTGTTTTTTCACGTGACGTTGGAGCTAATTAAGTAAAAACTTTGGACTATGGACAAAGTCCCTCACCACTGTCTTTATGACTCCCTCAGTACACTGTCAGCTACATGTAAGTCTAGATGGAATTTAAAAATGTAATGCAAACAAAAAAGGTACATTACCATTTTTGTGCAATGAAAACAAGACAAGTTAGATGAAGCACTTTTTAAATCAAGGCTGTGAATCCATCTAAGTTAAAAAGGCCACCAGTTAAAAAGACATTCGGTCATGTGATTTGTAGAGACAAATTGGACCCTTGGTTTATACGACAGGAAAAGACAAGAAGTGTACTGGCAAATATTTCAAGCAGGTATTGCCATGGAAAATGATACCAAAACATGCAGAAATGCTCACCTACATGTGTTTGGGCTGCAAAATGAAGGACTATATCTATTTTCTCAGTTTCGAAGAGCTGCTTTATAAAATCACGTTCACAAATATCCCCCTAAACAGAAAAAAAAATAGCAAATTATTTTTGATAGAAAATAGTCAGCTACCATTTATACAAAGTGTCACACAAGAAGCCATTACAAAGGGAACACAGGATACAAACAGCACTACCAACTGAGTTCTGGGCCATTTACCAATGCCATGTCTAAAATAAGACCATACATAAAATTTCACCCATTTTTTAAAAAATCCTCAACGAAACTTATTTCAGAATTTATATTAACATTAGAAACAGCAATGTTCCCAAAAGTACAGCACATAGCTCCAACGCTGAGGCTGAAATGCCAAGTTCCCAGAGCGAGCAGGAGTTCGCAGTCTGGCGAGCAGGCAGGGACATCTAGTGGCACTGCAAAAGCAGAAGCGGATTCCCACTAGGGGGGATTAGATTATGTCTTGCAAGGGTTTTGCTGCTTACTGTTTATTCTGGTGATTTATTTCTTTAATTGATATATTTTTTAAAAAGAGACATTATTTTGAACTAAGTGGCTAGTTACTGAATTTTTTTTTAACTGAAATTCAAGCTTAGTACACCTGTGATGAAAAGCAACAGAAATTGTGATTAAAATGTATCTTTCATACAGCCCCTAAGTCAAGTTTTTCAAATGTACTGTTCTATTTTCCGAAACAGACTTCCTTTCTACAGTACCACTAGAGTGTATATCCTTCTTGCTGTCTCCTAAGGTCAGTACCAATGTTACAGTTCTAATCATAACAGTTGAACCTCAGAGATTATCTTTTCCAGCACATTTTTTCCTGTCAGTGTAAACTGCTTGGTTGCATACCAGCTGGATGTTAAGTTATGATCAACTGTCCCTAAAATCAAAAATAGAACCAAACAAATAACCCACACACACCAAACCACAAAAAAATACCACAGTGAAAAGCTGGAATTATTTATACTGGTGTAAGTTTTGTGACAAGATATTCCTACCCTTGTTCAAAAGCAGTATAGCCCCATCATTCCTAGTTGCTGTTCCCCTGCTTCACACAGGGATCTGACTGTTTAAAGGATGTCTTGTAGATCTCCAAGCTCTCCCCAGCAATCAAATGTTACTATCCATCCAGGTAACAAAACTTTTAAATGGCATTCATACATTTCATATTGCACACCGGAAACAATCCAAGACCTCAGGAAAAATAAGCCATTTCCATCATGCTGAAACTGCACACACGTGCGTGTCTGCGTACAGGCTGTCCCTTTCCCCTCGTGCAACTTTTATCCCAACAGCTCAGAGATAAGCCCTTACTGAAATAAAGGGGTAAGTTCACAAAAACATAAACAGCCATGGGGGTCACCAACAGGTGAGGGCAAGTTCAACTCCCAACCTCGCCTGAATCTAAGAAAAAATGCAAGTTTACACCTACTACCTCTGACAAAGGTGCTGTTTCAGAAGACTGAACTATGCGCATTTCTCAGATGTCCTCAAACCTTGGGCAGACCCCGAGACAGAGAGATGAGCATCAGCACTGGCTTCTGTAGACAGGAAGAACCTCAGCATATAAGCCCAGCAAGTCAGAGTACTGATCTGAACAATAAATCAAAATCCATCTCCGGTTTGAAGACTAAACTGTGGAAGCAGTACACCAAAAATCCGTAAAAAGTCACGTTTTCTGGAAGAGAAGGCTTTATCACCTGGATAAACTTGTAGTTCTCCTTCCCAGAGACAGTTTCAAGATTCTTCAAGCTTGCGCAGTAGTCGAGCTAAAGAGAAACACCACACAACATCAATAAGTGGGCTTCATGGAAGCAAAAAGGCTAACTCAAACCCAACCCAACCACTGGAAAGTCTGAGAATAAAGTAAAAACTTAGTTCAAAAGAAAACCTACTTTGCAAGCAGATGTGAAGCACAAATCTCCAAAAGATACCCTAAACACAAAAATTCTTAAACAGATATTTAGAGCTTGAAAAGCTTCATTCTTTTTCTGAACACCAGCTGATTTTTTTTTCTTTTTTTTTTTTTTTTGCACAGGAACAAATGGATAATCAAACAAAAATTAATAACTAACAATAAGCCATATAAATTTCAACATCTTATAGATTGCATTACAAATCACTTAAAACAGTTGTCCATATCAAGAAAGAAAACAAGCTATTACCTTATCCAGATTTATAATCAGATAGTTTGGATAGTTTTTCACAAGAGAGACGACTACATGCGAAGCGCTGCAGGACAGAAGAAAAATATATTTTACAGTTATATACTGGGCTTTAAGGTAATAAAGAGATGACAAATTACAAATAAGTTCAGCAATATCAAAAGTCTTTGGGGGAAGAAGGGGATATAGTCAAGACAGGTGAAACATGAATTCAAAGACATATTTGAACATATGTCAACATTAGTCTAATACATATTCTATACATTAATCTAATATATATATATTAATATATTTAAGCGCATATTGTAAAGAAACTAAAAATCAGAATAAAAGTTCATGCTATAACAAAAGAAACCAGCACTGGCCACAGTCACATAAAAACCCCCTGTTATAAGCTCTATTCAACTGCCATTATAAAACACTCCTGCACTCTAAAGTTTACGTATCAGGCATCAGGGAGAACCAAAGAGCCAACACTCCCAACCCACAACAGTGACTCCCATCCCTCAAGTCTGTGACACTGCTGCCAGGTGTAAGAAGTGACAACCAGGTGGCATTGCCTCTTCGGCACGGTCTCGTGTACATGAAGTTCACTCAGAGTTCAGGTTAGCAGGGGTTATTCTCACAGAGAAATTTAACCCTCGCACAGCTTCCCACTCCAAGCACACTGATGGGCTTAAGGTGGGCCAGACCCTTCTCGAACTCAAACTGAGCCCACAGCACTGGTGGGTTGATATGGGAAAAAGGAGCTGGCTCAAAGCCCTGTCACCCCCAACCCAAAGAATCCATTAGGCTGGAAAAGACCTGCAATCATCGAGTCCAACTTACGACCAAACACAACCTTGCTAACTAGACCGTGGCACTAAGTGCCATGTACAGTTACTTCCTGAACACCTGCAGGGACAGTGACTCCTGCACCTCCCTGGGCAGCCCATTCCAATACCTAATCATCCTTTCTGAATAAATTCTTCTAAATGTCTAACCTAAACCTCCGCCGGCGCAGCTTAAGACTGCGTCCTCTCGTCCTGTCATTTGCCGCCTGGGAGAAGAGGCTGAACCCCACCTGGCTACGCCCCTCTTTCAGGGAGTTGTAGAGAGAGATAAGATTGTTTTGCCTGGAGGCTCAGGCAAAACAACCCCAGCACCCTCAGCCTCTCCTCGTAAGGCTTGTACTTCAGCTCCACTCCTTCACCAGCTCCACTGCCCTTCTCTGGGCAGCCCCATCCCGGCTGAAGCCGAGCACCGACTCCCACCGCCAGTGCCGGGCGGTCCCTCCCTCACCGGGCACCTTCTCGCCGGCCGCAGGTGAAGGACCGCCGGGGCAGCATTCCAGCTCGCTCCCCAGCGCTTGCCACCTCGAAACCCACGACAAGGGCGAGTCACCAGCAGCCCCTGAGTGAGCGCGGCCCGAGCCAGTGGCGCCAAGGAACCGGCCCGAGACAGGCACAAGGGAAGCGGCACCGCGGGACCCCTGCCCGCCAGGTTTCACCCGCGCCCCCCGACAGGAGGCCGGCGGCCCGCTCCGGCCCCAGGAGGCTCACTCACATGAAGCCGGCGCCGCCCGTCACCAGGACCCGCTTCTCGAACACCGGCGGCCGCCCCGACATCGTCCGCGCTTTACGGCACCGGCCCCTCACTCCCTTTTCCCCCGCGGCTGCGCGTGCGCGGCACGGGCCCGTGGGTTTCAGGAGCAGAGTCGCAGCGCCTGCAAGACGCTCATTGAAAAATCGCCTTCCTCGCTCCCCGCGCGGCCCCGAGAGCGGGGCTGTCACCGTCTCGGAGGCCACCGACAGCGGAGCGGGCGCGGAGTGCGAAAAAGGCTAAGGCTTCGCCTCCGCATTCAGCGGCGACCGACAGCCGTCTCTTTTACGACGCTGGGTCGCTCTACTTACGGCAACGGGACACGTTGTCGCAGGGGCGGGGCCTGGGCGCTCGGTCACGCCCTCAGGGGCGGGCGCGCCCTCTCATTGGCTCTCTCGCCGCTCCCGCCCTCCCGCTCGCGCCCAACGCGGCGGGGGATGTCACGTGAGCCGGCGGCGGGGGCAGCGCGGGAGGAGGGGAGGAGGATCCCGGTGTCCGGCGGGTCCCGGGGATGCGGTGGCGGCTGCTGTGGCTGCTGGGCGCCGCTGCCGGCTGCTGCTGCTGGGGCCCCGCCGCG
>VZTA01018831.1:354934-385232 GCA_013398855.1 Mohoua ochrocephala
CTCTCCGTCTTTCCCTACTTTTCTCTCTCGCTACCTCCTTCCCTCTTCTCCTCCTTCTCTCTCCTCCTCCGCCGGGACGTGCAACAGGTCCGATCCGCGCTCCGGGCAGCGCCGGAGCGGCGCCGGGGATCCCGGCCAGCAGCAGGACGCGGCCGGATCGCGGCGGGGCGGCCCCAGGCGCTGGATGCGGGACTTGGCAGCAGCCCCGCGCTGTGGGGTCACCGAGGGGAGCAGGGCTGTGCCTCCCTTCGTGTCCCCCAGCCTGGTGCGGACACTGCCGGCCGAGTGTCCGGCAGAGCAGAGGCGTTCTCGCTGCGGCACGCATCGCTCCTTCACTCTTGGAACTCCACCAAATGGCAGCGGTGCTTAAGGTCGCTGTGCCCCATCGCCTTGTGATCCTGGTGACACTGCGCATCAGGACGTAAAATTCTCACCTGGTTGTTCCCAATGGCTTTTTTTTTTTCCCGTGTTACTAACTCCTTGTTAGTAATAATTTCCGACTATTAGTAATTACTTAGTAATAATTCTTGACTGCTATCCTGCTTTAAGAGAGCCCTAGCAGTGGTCCAGAATCCTGTTGGAATGGCCCCTCCAGAAGGTTGGAAAGCACTGTGCTTACTTGAGCAGTTTTACTTTGCAGGAAGAGACGTGTGTAACCATGGCATGTGCCGTGTACAGCAAGGCTCTGCTGGCCAGCCTGCTTTTCCTATATGCTCAGCATTTCAGTAGCTTAGGCTGTTTTCTTTCCCACTGAGCTTCAGGGCAGAACAGTTCTGCGGAGCGCTTCACAATCTTAACGGGATGCAGGAAAACGTGACATAAGCAAAACGGAGTTGGAGCACGACCTTTCAGCACTGAATGAGAAATGATAGATTGGATGGAGATAGCTTATGAAGTGACTTGAACGCAGTTAATTATCACTGTCCTAGAAGATAATTGCAGAAGTGCTCTAAATAGATCTGAAGGGGAAAAGTGCACTGTTTAAGTATGAGAAAAGACTGTTAAGATTCAAGATCAGCGGTGTAGGTGTTCAGATATAATTCTGTAAATTGATGTTGCATGTTTGCATAGAAATACTCCTCTTTCTGCATGAATACCAGCAACTGTTTGGGGTCTTAGTGAAGCTTTTTTTAGAGCCTTCTGTTAATATTTCAAATTCTTAGCTAAACTGTAGTTCATACAACATTTTACAGATCCCAGGAGATCACCTTATGTGAGGGTTTTTGCAGGACCTGTCTTGCAATTGGTTCTGATCAGGCAAACCTTCCTTACCTGAAGCTGGTAGTACTCTATTGATTCACATCTAGCTGGTGCCTCCATTAGGGGTGAAAGAAGGTTGCTCTGACAGATATAAAAACACTCAAAGCTTGCTTGCATTTATATGGAATTTGTGCTCTTGGGATACTAATTGATTTTTCTTCTGCACCAAATTCTACCTTTTAATTTAGGATACTCTTAGGTTAAAGAAGTCTATGGCAGTATATGGAAGAAATTATGAAAACAAGTTTGAGAATGTGGAATTACTCAGACAAGATAAATTTTGTCAAATGAGCTAGTTCTACAATGACCGAAATATTTCTGTGTGTCAAGATGCAGCCTGTAGTGTCAGAACAAGGGGGAATGGTTTCAGACTGAAAGAGAGTAGGTTTAGATTAGATATTAGGAAAAAAATATTTGCCGTGAGGGTGGTGATGCGCTGGAACGGGTTGCCTAGAGATGTTGTGGATGCCCCGTCCCTGGAAGTGTTTAAGGACAGGCTGAATGGGGCTTTGAGCCACCTGGTCTAGTGAAAAGTGTCCCTGTCCATGGTAGGGGGGTTGGAAAGTAGGTGGTCATTCAAGTCCCTTCAATCCAGGCCATTCTGCCATTCTATGATTCTACAGGTAGACTGACACATTAGGGAACACTTGTGAAGTTTGATTTTCTTTGCATCAATTTGACATCTGCCATCTATGCTTTAGTATTTTAGCTCTAAACCATCCACGACGTGAAAGTCCATTCACATAAGTTCTTCTAGTATTAGACTTAAGAGCTACCCTGTGATGCTCTCAGTCATGCCACAAAGGTCATAAAATACTAGACTTTGAACTAGTTATTGAGACTATTGAGGCACTGTCTTTAACTTAAAAAAATAAATTTTGGGGTGGGAGGGAGGAAGGGAAAGACTGTTATCTGGAAGTGTGTTTTAAAAAAGAGAGGAGAGGGAAGGCTGTTTGTAGTAAAGAAGGTTAATGGCACTTGGGCTGTGGTGAAGGTTTGTTTAAGTACCATCATAGAGAATTGTGCATGCACTGGTTTCTTAATGAGATACATAGAAATTGTTTCTGAAAGACCATAAATGTTTTTATTAGGAAGTAGTGGTAAAAATTTAAGAGTAATGTGAAGCTGTAGTGCAGCTACTTAGAAAAAAATCTGTGCCACACTATCTTTTTTGCTTGTAACTGACATCAAAACAAAGTAGTTGATTTTATTTTTTAAATATCAAGGTGACCATGCTCTTCTGTGTGTCAGAATCAAGAACATAGCAGTAGCTGTGGCAAAAGCAGCTAGACTTCACCTCTTTCAAGCACAGGAATGGCAGAAGCTGGAGAACGGTATCCAAGATCACAGCTGTACAGAGAAGTTCTCTAAAGCTCAGCTGACAAGTGAGTTACTGCTTTTTTTCTCCTTACAGAGTTGCTGGTGTATTTAGAACTCTGTTAAGTTATCTATGTGTTTAGAATATTCATTTCAGTGAATTTGGGCTTTGCATCAACTAGGACTTTGGCCTTCTGCAATTAAAAAATACTACAAGGAAATAAAATTTCTTTCTTTGTATCACTTCAGAAGACTTTGTTTGCGAGTTAGGATTTAATATGCTGCTGGAAAATGAAATCCACGACAAACAATGGCTTTAGTGGAAACAGCCAAACTTTATGACTAATTCTAGTTCAGGCTTTCACATGTTCACAACTCAGAAAGGCTACATGCTTGGCTGAAGTTTTGATTTAGTCATTCAGTACAGAGATTTTTTTTTTAACTTCATTTGGATCTCAGATTTTCCATAAAATAGATTATCTTGGGTATATGAGAGAATTTACAAAGAATACCATTGTACTATGAAACTGAAGAATTAAAGAATCTGAGTGTTTGGGACAGTCAAATGTGCAGTTTGAATTGTGACTTTCATTGCAGTGAAACGAAAAAAAATTAGAGGCAAACTGATGGAACCTGCTGCAGTTACCTCTAAACTTCTGAAGGAAATGCTTGTAAGGTGGGATTGTGTAGGCCAAGTACAAAGTAAAAGGGTGATTTTGTACTGCAAACCTTCTCTTTCACCACCTCATAATAAGTCTTTCTTTTCTGCAAAAATTAATCTGCATCATGCTGCATTACTTCATAACTTGCATCTATTATAACTTAATGCTATTTCACCCTTTGTTTTTGTACTTTGATACTCTTCATTGAATCTCATATTCAAGTGTTTTTAATATCTGAGCTGAGAGTTATACCAGTATAGAGTATGTAGGTTGTTTTTTTGTCTTTTGTTTACAAAGGAGCATTTCTCACTTGTCAAGAGGCTCCTGTTCTCCAGTTCCATGGAAATGGCATTTTTCAAAGTGTTAAAAACAAAAACAAAAATTATATTTTCATGAGAGCACAAATCTGTCATGCTTTGATGTAAAAAACATGTTAGAAAAATTCTAATGCAGTATCAAAGATGAGCTAATCAGGATAAAGCTTAACTTGAGTACCCATCTAAATGTTAAAGAGCAGTAAAACACTGAAGCATTGAGTTATGTAACTAGAAGACAGACTGAAATAATAATTTTTGCACCATTTGTTGATCGTAACGGTACTTAAAGCATAATTTTTCCTTTAAGAAATTACATTAGTATTAGAAGCTTCATTCAAATCTATTTTAAGTGACTACAGCTTCTCCTTTAAACACATTTCCTTTGTGCAGTCAGAATCCCTGGAGTAACAGATTGATCTCCTGTAACATTTGTCACAATGAGATCTTACAGAGATGTCACTTTTAGGGATGTGGTTTCCTTACACTTCATCAGAGCTGCACAAAAGTGGAATAACTAGCAGTTGGTCTGTCCTTCCTGACTGTCCCAGCAGTGTACTCACTGTTTTCTACTCTGTTTAGGAGCTGTATGACTGCAAGGTGAGTTGCATCTCTTTGCTGATCTTGGGCAAAATCGGTTACTTTTCTACCTCGGAGTCAGCTTACATATTTGACAGGAAACTGATGAAACGCATTCCGTGTGATCCTTACTCTTGGTGCAAATAACACAGTGTCAGAACTCAGCTGAGAGTTGACATGGAGAGTAAAGCTGTTCCTGTCAGCCGCAGTTTGCCTCTCATTTGGACTCAGCACCTTATGAAATACTGGTTTGTGTGTCGTCCAGATCTGTACCTCGTGACAATTGCTGCAAAGACACGTATGGTACAATTCTTCCTGGATTCTGATGTTGTCCAGTTTGTACCGTAAGAGAACAGAAAATAGCTTCTTGTAGTTGAAACAAATTTATTTGAATTACATAGAAGTTTTTCACAGGTAGGCTTCAAGTTAGAAATTAGTTCTAAATTTTGTCTACAAAATATTTAGGGAAAATGTGTTCATGTGTTTGCAGCTTTTTCATTTAAAAAAGCCTTTCTCAAAAGAAAGGTGTTTTGTGGGGGGTTTATGAAATTTTTCCTTTTCTTCATTCTTAGCCATTATCATCTTTAACTGTTAAGGTGAATTAATCTGATACTGTTATTTCTCCTGCAGAGAAATGGTTGAGCTGATTAGCACTCAAGTTCCATAGCCAATGTGACAATGCTTACAATTCTTGCAGTTTCAGCCAAACATGGAGAGCCACAGGTTTCATTTGCATCAAGAGTTTGTTTTAAAGAGACTGTGCTCGCTTAACTGTTGTTTTTAAGCAAAAATAGTGGTTAGATAGCGAGCAGATGAAACATGAGTATCTTACATCATTGTTTTTAGATGTAATCGGATTTGAAATATGCAGTTTGATTACACAATGGTTTCAGCCCTTAACTGTCAATTGAAATTCAGTATGTTACGGTTTGGGGAAAGTCCTGTGAAATAATACTGATTTGCACCTTTAAAGCACGCATGCTGTTGCTTACTGAGCTCACGTGCAGCTGTTCCTGTTTGGTGCTCTAAATCTCTTTGAAAACAGAGTAAAATAAATTTCAGAAAGGTGTTTTTCGTGCTGCAGAAGTACCTGGTGGGTAGTACAGAATAGCTGATCCTCTTAATACTGAAGCAGAGGATGGAAATGTGCTAAGCAGAGGAAACACAGTTTGTGCTTTCTGGCTTCTGGAAGAAGGGAGCCCTCCCAGCAGAGCTAAGAGCTGAGAGGTGGGATGCAGTGCCCTCACCAACCCTTGCCTGCACCTGTTTGGAAGAAAAGATGAAGCTGGAGATCTGGTCTCTGGTGTTATGGATAGCTTTCAAAACTAAGTCTGTTTTCTACTGTGTGTAGTTTATAACCTGTATACGATGCTGTGGATTTGAGCTTTGTCTTCATGCAAAGATGAGTTTTCTAAAACCAAACTAATCAGGTATTTACTCCTATTTTTGTTTCTTTTGTTTTCTTCTAAAGTGACTGTGAACCACACAGAGCAAAATCTGACAGTGTCCCAGATTCCTTATCCGGAAACATGGTATGTGTTTTATGTAGACAAGTTTACCTGCGAAGAGAATTATTCTGAATCCGAGGATATTCAGTTTGAAATGGTCTTACTAAACCCAGATGCAGAAGGGAATCCATTAGATCACTTTAGCGCAGGGGAATCTGGTAAGATTTTTTTCCTTAAAATTAGATTTGTAAGTTAAGGATCTGATTACTCAAATCAGTACTTATTGTGCTTGGAAAAGTGTGGGGAATGGATAGCAGAGCCTCTTATATTTCATATTCTGTTTTTGTACAAAGAGTAAACTTGAGTTCATTTCCTGTCATCACAGAAAAATCCTTTCCTTTCCCTAGACTGACTTTCCAAAACTTGCCTAACTAGAAGTGTAGATGCACAAGGAAAGTCAGTGTTAAAATCTTTGCTGATAGGTCTTTTGAACATGTTGAAATTGTAATCTTCCACTTGAATGTGAACTTAATACCTGATTTTAATTAATTAGTGAAATTCCTTAGCCGTGTGAAACTTGATTCTGTGCAACATGAGTACATGCACAATAAAACATTTTGCCAGTACAATTTCAGTTCAATGTTTAGATCTTTGTAAGTGTCTTAGTCACAGGCTGTAGATTAGGTTTGTCAGGCCTGATTTTGTCATAATTAGGAAATGTAATTTTAAATCTTTGAACATGCAAAGAAAAAAATCAAGACAGCAGTTTAAGAAACGCCTACATAAAATTGTGTGCTTTGGACAATCCAGCCTAATGTATCCTTTGTTGCAGTGAGGAGCATCCCTGCTCTGGGAGGCCTCCTCAGCGTGTCACTCACCTGGGTCTGTTGTGAGGGAAGGGCCCTGTAGGCTTAGTCTGCCTTCTTATACAGAGTGAACCTGCATACCCAGGGTGAGCCTAATTGCTGTGCTCGGAATCAGAGGCCCTGATGTCACTCTTGGTCTCAAGAGGATGTAGAGGGAACAAAGGCAGCTCCCTTTTTGAAAGGAAGGAAATATTCACTGGAACATGTAGCAGAATCTGCAAGAAACTAGCACATTAATAATCTGGATTTCAAGGTTCATAATTAGACTTAACCTCTCTCTTTAATTTTATGCTACAAACTTGTCAGTTTTTATTTGGTGAATTTGGTCCTCAAAAGTGAATTCTAGGTTAATTTACTTACTCTCAAAGAGGAGTAATAGCTAAAGGAGTAATTGCTAAATCAAGGGGCAAAGCAGCTACAAGGCATCATATGGCCCACCAAAGTGGTGTAGAGACCTCCTAGAGAGGCATCTCGGCTCCGTATTGATTTTGTAGGAAGACTGAGCACTTGGAAGCAGAACTCTGAATAGCTCACATGCTGGGTAAGGAGGTGTGTAAATGTTCTGGATGCATGTATTTAGACCTAACAAGTAGGAAGCAAGGTGAGCTGTACATGCCATGTCTTCCAGAGCTGCAGAGGAACACCTTTGTTGATTCAGAATTAAAACCTGCATCATTGCCGTGAATCCTGAAGTTACATGCACTGGTTTGCTTTCAAAGAGCTGAGGAGAATTTCATCTCTCTCTCATTTCTCTCTTTTTTTTATTTAATTTTTAATGCATCTTTGGGAAATAGTCTTTGCCATTTTTCCATAGAAACTTGGAACAAGAGGGTATCAGAGAGAAGATCCAGCTTCATTTCTTGCTTCTTTCATGCGGGCAACTAGAAATTACATAGTTACAGAAGGTTTTAGTTAGGTCATCCTTCACTTGAGTTGCTTTAGGCTGTGGCCTGGCGCAGGACATCTCAAACATTAAATGAATGATAAGGAAACCACAGGAAAGAACTTGAGGCTGTCACCTTGTCATTCAGATGTTTGCCTTGAGAGATGAGGAGGTGTCCTGACTTCTGATCCCTGGAAAGTAATCTTATTTTATATGGTAGGGGGTCTTCTGCATAAAATATGGTGTCAGTGGAATCTAGGATTTCTAAAGGCAGCTGAACAGGTAGACAGCGTTTTAAGGAGCTTTGAAGTTAGGTATTTCAAATAATTTTTTATTTTGTCTGTCAACTAGGTTCCTTGAAAGTCAGGAAACTTAGAGAAGACAGGTTGAAAATACACTTTTCTGTATTTTTATAGGTGGTTTTGAGTGCAGCTTTCTCCTAACCCCTTTTGGTCTCAAACCAATAATCTACACTCTGTCTGTGGTCGGAAGGAGCTATCTATCATAAATGCTTAGTGTTAAAAGCTAGTTGATTTTCCTAAAGAGTTTTCCAAGGGTTCTCACTCATCATGGTGAGAAATAACTTCTGTCAAAGTCCTTGCCAACTTCAGTGGGTGTCTTTTGAAGCAGAAAGAAAGAAGAAAGATTTGATCTGAACCACATATTTTTGTCCTTCATAAATCATGCTCTTGTATTGGTGTACAAGAGAAGCAGAGTGGCCTGGAATTTTTTAAGACTCTTTATTACCTTACACTCTTTTTCTCCCATTTTCCTGTGTATATGTCCAAAATGCCTCATTTCAGTCATGGAAGTTATAATGCTAGCTACTACTCAGAACTCATCCAGTTCTAATGTTTTTCAGCTCAGATATTGACATGTGTATACTTGCTCTTCCCAGTCTCTGGGTGGAGCTGGCTGGAAGCTTTTAACAGAAGCTTTTTGCTGCTGGAGAAAAAGCATTTTTTAGAATCTGATTCTGTGGGCACCACTAGGTTTCAAGGAAGGTTGGAGAAAGAAAACATAAGTTTTCTGTGAGAAATGTTTGTTTACCCGTTTTTGCTTATATCTCACTGGCTTTGACCCTTTGGGAGCTCCTGATGGGTTGCAAAGCTTATGGGAAATAGAAAACATTTCCATGATCCCAGTCTTAAGGGGAGCATTTTATCAGGCTACTGCCAGACTGAAAATTAGAGGACTTCTGTTTTAGAAACAGTCTAAAAAAACTTTGGGAATTTTTTTTAAGGCAAGTGCAAAAAAACGCATGCTAAGAACTAATTACCGTTTTCTGTGCTACTTTTCTTTATCTATAAGTTTTCAGACTTGATCAGCTGTGCTTCTTGAGCTGCTTTATGCAGAGGAAGAGTGACACCCAGTGGTTAAAAAGATTAAATAGAAATCTGTTCTGGGTTTCTCTCACCTCAGATTGTGCCTTTACAAAATGAAACAAACAGACAAAAGGAGCTAAAACGAGTCCTTTAATAAATATATTTCTGACTGATCAAACGGGCTACAATTGTTTTGTGTGTATCAAGAAACTGTGTGTCACTTTTTACTAGTTTGGCAATTGCTGCAAACCTCTCTGCTCAGAAAAGGTATTGTTGAATAAAAAAATACTTTGTCAGATCAAGTAATAATCGGTTCTCTGATAAAATTCACCGATTTTCTTGGATAAAATTGACTAGAATGTAGACATTTTGTCTGTACTACCATTTTTGGGTAACAGTTGCTAAGTATTTCCCAATGATTATATTAAAAAAAGCACGCTGTTTTGATTTAGTTATTTGCTGCTACTAGCAATGTTTCTTCATAAAAACCAAGCTGTATTTCTTTTTTTTCTCCACAGGATTACATGAATTCTTTTTCCTGCTTGTCCTGGCATACTTCATAACTGCTTGCATATATGCACAATCCCTATGGCAAACAATTAGGAAGCGTGGACCTATGCATGGTGTGTTAAAGGTGTTGACCATTGCATTACTGTTGCAGGCTGGTTCAGCTTTTGCCAACTACCTGCATTTCTCAAGGTACCTTTGCTCCTTTTTTTGCTCTCAGTCTTTAGATTTGAAGAACAATGTGCTGTAAAGATCAGTGCATGATTTTGCCTAGGATGGATTGTGGCAAAACGTAGGACTGACCTTTGATCTGCATCGTTGCCTAAATGTACTTCTAAGAGAGAACGCCCATTTAAGACACACCGACTTAAAAATACAATCTTTTTCTTCTTTTTTCAGTTATTCTAGAGATGGGATAGGCGCTCCTTTTATGGGAAGTCTGGCAGAATGTGAGTATGCTTGTGTCCTGATTCTTACACATTCCTACCCATGAATCTATATAATACATTAGCAAATGCTGCTGCTGAACTATACTATGATCTTGGATCACATAATTGGATTTTTAATATACGATAGTAAAAATTGTTCCTCCAGGAAAAAAAAAAAAGGGTTTAGGTATTTACACCTGAAGTATTTGAAGTTATACAACTGTGATATTGTTTAGGATTTTTCAAAGGTTTTTTTTGTTTCAAGATTCCTTGCTACGAACGCTTAGACATGCCTATCACCTGAGTAAATCTTTCAATACATTGAAGAGTTTTGTGGAGTTAGATCTAGAAAGCCAAGCTTTTTAGGAAACTTACTCATGTTTTATAGAGTTTGTCATTTCACTAACAAATTTAACACTTTTTAAATGAAAAAGTATTTTACAGAACAAATTTTATGATTAGCATGATACAGAAAATGCTTATGTGAGGGTTTGATGCTAACAAAGCATTTTTCTCCACTCTGTATAGATATTCTGAGTTCTCACTGGAACTAAATTACTATTGCATCCCTTTCCAAAATGCGCTAACTTAATCTTGTTCCATTCTTCAGGGTTATGCATTGTTGTTGGTAGTTTGGGGATTTTTTTCTGCAGTTCGCATTTGAAGAATTGAGGGTTCTTTCCAAGCAAATACGTTTCCTTTTGAGTGGCTCGAAGCACCCCAGGAAAGTAGTACTTTGGTAGTGTTGGGGAGTAACAGCCTATATAGAGAAGTATTTCCCTTGGTAGAGTTCATTTAGAAGGCTGCAGTTGGAATTATCAGCCTCTTGATGGCACCTGGCACCACAATAATTGCCTCTTTCTTGTTTTAACCATTTGAGCTGGCAGCTCCTCGCAGCCTCTCCAGCAACTGTACTATTAAATGTTCCTTCTCATCTCATGAAATGAAATTAAATGGAGAATATAGAGGTAGTCATAACTCCTCCCCAGTGTTAACTATCCAGCCAGAACTTCAGAGAGAATAGCTGCATGTTAGATTTCTTTTTTTTGTGTGTGTGTTGTAGTCAAAAGCCCACTTTTATTTAGATAAAGCAAAGGTTATAATTAATATTATTTTTGAATCAATTCGGCTAAGAAAGTTTTCCTTTCTTACTGTCTCTAAAGTTGGTGGTTTCCAAAACAGTAAAAGAGCAGAAGTAATAAAAACGTGGACAGCTTCAGTGGCAATTCCAGTTCTGAAGAATGGCTGATGGCAAGTAGTATAGTTTGAAGGTGGAAGGTGATACCATTTTTCCTATATGGCAACAGAAATCTGAGTTAAAAATAAATGTTGACATTTTTATTAATTGTAGTGTGGCCAGAATATCTTTTTAAAAATCTGTTCAGATACTATCTCAAGCAATTATTCTTTTCCTGATATGATTTAGTCTTCACCACATATGAAGACCTGATCCTCAGTCTAATTAACCACCTAAGCTAATCGCATAAATCACACAAATAATGTTGGCACTCAGAAGCATCGCAAGTGGTGTTCTTTTAACTTTTGGTAAGAATGAAATGTGAAAAGTCGAAGACTATTATTATGTCCGTTTAATAGTCAAAAAAGATGAATTGTGATGAAATCAGACAGTTATGCTATCAGCTCAGTAACGTGACTTCACTGAGTCACCTTAGTATACGTGTCAGGCTGACCCTGAATACTGTGGGATTAGAGTAATCTTTAAAATTTTTCTCACCCTTGTTCCTTTCTAGCAAGGTGTTTGGGGTGTCAAAGATTAAAGCTGGTTGTGGATTTTTGTCTTACATGAATTTTTCTGGGAATCCACTTGAGCTGTTACCACACTGAAGCAGAGCAGTATCTATATCCGAGATATGACTGAGAGATGATGTCTGGCTTTACCTTATAGGGCAGGTTATCTTAAGGAGTGACAGAAAATAAAATGCTCCCTAGAACACACAGATTTATTCAGTCACTTTTCTAGTTTGGATTTGTGACGCTGGTTTGGCTTGCCTTTGGTTCCTGTAACAATTCTTTTTCTAGTGAGTACTGTCTCTCCATAGGTAGGATTGGAAAATAATTCCATGATCTTTTTTTTTCCCAAAATCAGTGCTGGTTCATTTTATTAAAGAATGATCAAGTTTGTATTTACTAAAAGCTCTTGACAAATCTTAAACAGCAAAAGTGTCCTAATACATTAAGAAGCATTTAAGCATATAAAGTCTGAAAATACCAAGCATATCCCAGGAATTACATTTTGAAGTCTCTTTTATACCCCTATTTTGCTAGTGTTGCTGAGTGTCAGGGAAATATGTTAGATGATCTTCTTTTGACACACTTCCCTTGTATCCATATCAATTTCTATATAGTGGCAACATTTTCTGTGCCAGTATTTTTAGTAGATGTGGTATTTATCTTTTTTAATATAGTCCAGTTGTGTAAAAGTAGAGCTTTACTTTTTTGTGACAGAAATGTTATTCTTGTACCTGATAGTGTAAGTGAAAATTACAAATAAGGAACAAATTTAATTGAACTAAAGTATTAATGAAGCTAAAAAGAAGGCATTGCTGTGTGTAGTGCCCAATCTGTAGTTTCTGAAACAAATTTACAAGTTATGTAGTGTAAGAATCAATTTTTCTTTTATGTCTCTGCTACACCAGTACAATGACTCAGATCCCAACACCAACTTTAAAATTGTTCATTAAGTCAAAAACTTACCAGTCTAAAGCTAACAATCACCCAGAAAGAAATTGTCAGGTTTTTCTACTGTTAGTAGTGCTGCAGCAAGGCTACAAATAAAGACTTTAATATATTCTAGCTTAAAGTTTTCTTTATTCTGATGCAGCTTCAAACACAAGTTTGAGACACTGATTAAGAATGTAACTTTATGGAGTATGTGTTAATTGCTCCCTAACAGAGGTAAAAATGGACATAGCAAAATCAGGCAAAGGTAATTTGCATTTAATAAAATGAAATGCAGACAAGTCGTTGATCTAAATGAAGTTTGTGTGAGGGTTATTCATTATATTTTCCCCTTTAACTATCTCAGAGTGGAATTTGTCCTAAATATTTGTGCTTTCTTCTGGAAGCTACTACATCCTTAAGACAAAGTGCAATTAATTTAAAGTACAATGTAACTATCTGATATTTGAACAAAAGTTCTTCAGAGCCAAGAAAGGAGTTCATTTCATCCTGTTTCATATTTGCACTATGATTAACATACATATGATTTTAGTTCTTTAGCATTTATAAATCTATTTATGCAGATGCACTCTTGAGCCCAGACTACTCTGACACAAGAGTGGGATTTAGAAAGATGTGGCACTGTGCCCGCGTTGTTGCAGAATTGCAGCATCACTGGGGAAAGCTGATAATGATCTGTTTGGTCACTGAAAACTCCACAAAATAGCCACATTTTGTGGCAAAGCAACCTCAGCTAATCTAACTCACTAAAATTAAAAGGTGATACAGAGGCATAAGCATCCATTCTTTGTTTGTGGGTATATAGAACATTTCTCTTTGCTATAGGAAAAAAAAACAAAACTTTTTTTTTGTTCTAATTTTATTCATTTTTATTTTGTTTTCAATAGTGTGTGACATAGTCTCACAGATACAAATGCTGTATTTATTGTTGAGTCTGTGTATGGGTTGGACAATTGGCAGAATGAAGAAATCTCATGGCAGACCTCTTCAGTGGGATTCCAGTCCAACATCTACTGGCATTGCTGTAGTAGTTGTTGCTACACAGGTTTGTATTTCATATTCATTCTTACACTGAAGTGTACAGCTGCTATTAAGTATGACAGAGCTGCGAACCAAATAATTTCAATATTTTAATTTTATGAGGGAGGGAGTATCAAGACTGGAAAAAAGCCCACAGCATAATGTGCATCCAGTATGTCTAATAGGTAACACCACCTTCTCTTTACTCTAACAATTTAAGGTGTAGCTCCACAGTATGTTTTTGTCTAGCAGTAAAACCACTTAAGAAGTTCCCACAGTTTTCCAAACTCCTGGTTGTGCCAATTGTTTGTAGCATTATACTGTGAACCAGATTAGTGGAACAATCTAGACTGAAAAAAAAAAAGTAAAAATTTTTTTTTTTTTGCACAGTCATTTTATTGATCTGATTTGTAATGTGGTCCTATAAATAGTTGTTATCAGTACAACTGAGGCATTGTGAACTACGTTATGCAGGTTGACAACCAGCAGCATGGGAGGAAAGACAAGAAAAGCTGCTGTGACAAAGTCTTTGTCATGAAAAAAAGGAAATAATCAGTGCCCTCCTTTTGGAAGCCCTCAAATAGAATGTCTAATGGTCCTTTCAATCAATATAAGGGAATTCTTGAAAGGTTCATGTGCAGGATTGGTCTTGCAAATATACAAATGGTCTGACACATAATTTCATTCAAATATTTTCCATTAGTATAAATTAGAAAGTTAAGTAAACCAGTAACTTAAAAGTAAATTGTAATGGAAATCATTCAACCCTGGTGGTGCCTTTTGTAAACAAATTTTTTTAAATCACATCATAAAGACAAGAGAATCTGAAAACCATTGAGAAAGAGAAGAGCCGGGAGAAACTGAAGACAGTAATGAGGAAGAGATTATACTGAAGATTTTTGTGCCATTTGGGTAGTATCTGTAATTAGTGCTGCTTCTAAACTAAATAAGTGGACTTGTAGAACATTAAGAGTAGCTGGGAGCTGACATTTCTTGCTAATTAAGAATATAAACCAAAGGTTGTTAAGGTCAATGGGACTGTTGAAATTTAAAGATGGGTGTCAAAGTAAGGTGGAATGAATCTATCTAGCACCAGAAGTTTTACATGCTGGTAGTAAAGAAGACTTCTGAAGTATTTCATTTCATTCATGCCTCTGCGCTTGTGCATATGTATGGGTGTGTTAGTACTCTGCCACTTGAGACTGGAAAGTTTTTTGTTGTTGTTTCCTTTTACTATACATAGAAAAGACACTCAGTATAATCAGCTTGATTTTATTTTGGTTGTTACTTACAGTAAAAGTGGGGCAGGCATCATACATTTGTGCTGCTTCCCCCAAGACTGGTCCATTACACATCTTTTGGCTCTTGGAGCAGCACTGGAGCATTAGCACAAAGTTGTCTATCTTACTTTTCACCAGTAAGTGAAAAGTCTGCCACATCTCCTCCTGGTACTATTGGAAACGTCACGTTCGGTAGGAGTCTCGTAGGAACAGAAAATGGAGATCAGAATATATCATTGCCTGGGTGGTTTTGCACCCCCGTGTCAGTGTCTACTGTCTCCAGAAAAAGTTCCCTCACACCAAGAATATCCCTGCCCTTCTGGAGAGGATATTTTCCATCTCGTGGTTCAGTATATGTGAAATACACCTTCTGCCGGGTTTGTTCTCCTGAATACAGGATGCAGCTGTTGAGCTCAGGGAAGCAGGATTTAGACGGCATCGCCTCTATTGAAGGTGGTGAGTTCAAGAGTTCATCTGTGGATTAGTCACTTGTTCACTGGTCTGTCTAGATTGACATGGGTTTTTGACCTGCTGTAATCAATCAATGGGCACTTTTAATGACTAAAAACCTTGCATAACCTTCTTCCTGTTCTGATCTTTCCCAGAGATTCTTATGGGAGAGCCAGCTTCCTCCTATGCCAGAGATTGGACAGACTTTATGTGGATAATCAGAGACGTTCTGAGGACTTGCTGTGGAGGCTGCTGGAAACCATGTGCATTACCCTAATGCAGCAGATAGAGGCTGCACCATGTTAGTTTTATTGACATTCTCCTGTACCTGTCCTCATCTCATCTTCAGAGAAGTCAAGAAAGTGCACAGCCTGAGAAAACATGTTATTCTTCAACTTCAATGCAGTTTTGACTGCCAAGCTGTCTGAGCCTATTTGCCTACTACTAGTTCAAATTACTCAGCAAATTTTCAGGGGTTTTTCTCCTCTTTCTACTGATGCTGTGGTTTTTTTATTTTTTGTTCTTTCAGAAGCACTAGCAATTTCCTGGGCTATGTTTATGGGTTACCTTCAGTGAAGGGTGGACACATCCTTCTAGTCAGCCAATGTATTGTGGTCTTTGCAGCTGCAAAGAAGTAACATCTCAAAGGAGGGACAGGTCTGCCATTTAGCATCTCCCTTTGCCTTAACTTGTTCTTTATTTCAGCCACAGAACAAAAGATTCCCAGGCTGCTGTGCGTTCATTAAAAGTTCCGCTTTCTGCTGCTGAGGCACAAACCTCGTGCAGAACTTTATTGATGGCAGGCCCTTCCCATCACATAGACCTGAGCGGTTTCAGCTTTCAGGGCTGACCAGACTGGAGGCAGTGATTCTGGAAAGATAGCTGATTGCTCTGAACCTGATCAAAATGGCATAGACTCTTACTGCGTTAGACGTCACCCTACGCAGGGGTTCTTAGGTGTGCTCAGAACGAGCTCTACCTCTGACCTTAGATCTAAACCCCTTTGTGCTGTACTGGCATTGTGTGACATCAGATACCTGAGAACTAGATATGGTTAGAAACAGCTGGTTTGCCTTGCTGCTACTTCTAATTTCCCTTTTGCTTCCCCCTTCCCCTTGCCTCTCAGGGGTTATCTGTCCCATGAGAACCTGTCTTTGCCGGAGATTGATATGTTATCTTCGCTCGTCATAAATTCAGTGTTGGCATAGTGAAGGGAAGGAGGAGTTCTACCATAATTGTTTCCTCATGACATAAAGGAAGAGTGTCTGGTTCTTCTTCATATGGATATAGAGGTTCTGCTTGTATATCTGGAACATCAGGATGATATCCATGGCCATCATTCCTCTAGTGTTTGAAGAGGAAGGCCAGTACTGGGCAGTGGTTGGTGTCCACTGTGAGCCAGGCTAGGTCAGGTTTATGTACAGGTAAAGTCAGGCATTTTGAACAGTGTATTATGTAAACAAGGAGATGGTCATTCTGTTTCACCTTACGAAGAAGCAGTTGGACATAGCTAGTGTGAGTCACCTCTTTAGCTCTCTCTCTCAGCCAGTTCTTTTGTCTACAACCTAAGCACAGTTGTTCTTCTGAATAACAATTAGAATTGTTCCCCCCGATTTCTTCTCAGAGCTCAAACAGTTCTGCTCACTGCCAACAAAAGATGTCTCTGATGTCTACTTCAGCAGGTTGATGTCTGGTGGTCTTCAGTTTGTTCCTGATATTGCAGCTAAGTGAGCTGATACTTGCCTTTCTGTGGTCAAGGTAAGGGACTTACTTCAGGGTTCCTTGACCTTGATTTCTCAACCAAATTTTAATTATTTTTTTTTATATTTCACAACTAAAGAGATTTTAACTTCAACATCATGCTTGTCTATGAAAGCTCTTCTTCATTGAGAACAGATTGCCTAATCCATTTTTACCTAGAAACACTCGATAGCACAGATTCCTCTTTTATGGGATCCTGCTTTTCCCAGGTGAATGAGAACAGCCCCAGCTCATTGTAAGGGCAACAATACCTTCACCCTGTCCGCGTTTGCGCTGTGTTGCACTGACAGTCCCATCTCTGCCTCTAACACCTCTGCCTTCTGCTTGTTTTGGAATAATCTAATGAACCTGAAGGAAACTGGACTTCTGTGATCTCACATTCCTGTCACCATACACAGCCTTTGATCAACTGATGTTGTGTTGTTTACACTCTTTAAAGGGCTAGTCCAGAACACACTCTGCTGTCAGACACTATTATCCTATGAGGATTTGGGCTTTGTTCTCATGATTCCTTTACTCCAACTCTTTGTCATCTTCTCATGAAAGTGGCTTCCTTCTTTGCTCTTACTCTTGGTGTAGACTAAGGAAAATTTAGGCCTTCATGAGCTCTGTTTTTTAAGGTAGGGTAGATCCCAGGGATATTTTCTTCTTAGAGCAGTATCACAGTTCTGTCTCCATCAGCCTATATGGCTTCCCCCCAGAAGCTTGCTCGAGTCAGGAAGATTCTATACATAGGTTCGAGGGTCTTTTATTTTCTCAAGCAGAATATGTGCAGTCCAGGTAAGTTAAAATACTCTTGCTGTTCCCTAATGTAAATATCAAAAGGGAAAATGCTCACAAGACTGCAATGATTCTGTAACTGGTTGAACCCTTGTTTGTTGTCTGAGCATGTTCTAACTGGACTGAAATAACTTCTGTGATAGGAATTCATCGATTTCATGCCAAAACTAGTGCTATAGACACAACGTTACCAAACACTGTGCTGTATCTCAGGGATTCGGGAGCAGCTTAGTCTTAGTCCTTGACAGAATTCTCAGTCAAGTAATTTGATCGTTTGAAGATGCTTGCTTGAAATTACTCTGTTTCTGAGCATTATGGTGAGAACATTTGAAGCCTGTTGGTCAGATTGTTTGCTAGTAATCCGTGATGTTGAAGACGCGCATACTTTACATCCGTCCCTCTCCCATCCTTCCATTTTCCATCCAGGTAGTTTAGGAGGGACTGAAATGACAGCAGCTGTGAAATGACAGGGCTGTGTCCCCCCTAGGTAAGGGAGGGGGAAAGCACAAGAGTACTCTCTGAGGATACTCTAAGCAAAAATTATTCTAATACTCGACTGATGAGACTCAAGGACACCCACCTTTGGAAGACACAGGTGAATTACACATTTTTAAGAAGTTAATATTAGTAACCTTTTTGTCTTTATGTAGTGAGAAAGCCTTTGAATGTGTTCAGAAAGGAATCTGACTAATTTATATTTCTAAATTGAGCCATACAATGTCTGCTTCTGAAGGCCTTCGGAGCTACTTCAGTCATAAATCAAATTTGCCTACCTTTCTTCAGAAAACCTGCTTTATTAGGCACCTGAAGCCTCAGTGCAAGTTAGATATGCGCAGTAGGTGGACTGGATTCCAGCGTATATTCAAGTTCTAAAATGCCATTCAGCTGCTACATGATGCTCTGAGAGTCTGTGTGTATTCTAATTTATAATGCTAGCATTCCCAAAGTCTTGAAAAGACAGCAAGACACTTTTTTTTATGCAACTGGTTGGCGCCTGCCTTCTTCACAACAAAGATTCAGAAACTAGGCACTTGTTAGTCTCTTTTTCCTTGGAGAATATCAATATTGTTTCTCACAGCATTCCTACAAAATTGGATTCTGCACCAGACAGATACAATGCTGGGAGTTAAGGAGGGGCTTACTATCTTATATGTAGTTATCTGTTGGCTAGAGTGTTCGGCCAGATGGTGGAATGGCATTTGGAACCTGTGACACTCCCTTTCCTAGACCCTAGGAGGTTTCTGAGCCAGGTGCTTGCAGAGTCAGGCTCGCTCACAGTTTCTGACCTAGCTGATGCTGAATTCTTTTCTCCACAATGGCACAGCTTCAATAGAAGGGGTGGAGAGTGGCCCACCCAAGAACACCCTATAGCCTGGCAGTTGCAGCACTCTCCAAGGAGGTGGGAGATGTGAATTGGATATCCTTTAGGCAAAGAAGGGAATTGTGGGAGATCCAAGTTCAACCTGGGTGAATGCTTGAGCCTTAAGGCTATTGTATAAAAGGGGCAGCAGCACCACCCTCTTACTTCCCCATCTTTGAAAAGAAAAGTGAATCCTGTTAGGATTTTGAAAAAAAAAAGGCGTAGTCGCCTGCCTTTGAAACAAGCTTTACAGGTTGTGGATCACAAGTGAAAGGAGACACCTCCCTGTAGCTCTGTGAAATCATTTCAGTGGTCTTCCTGCAGAGTAGGGCGAGTGTTCAGGTGATTATTTTAGATTTTTTTTCTAAGGTGCTACATTCCCTCTATCCAAATTAGAGGAAACTTTAACTTGTCTTAACTTTCTAAAAGTTACAGAATCCAAGAAGTGAGACTGTGTTCATACCAGTTGCAGTTGAAGGAATAGATCACGCCAAAAAGCAGTTCAGACCAGGGTTTGTTGGGGTTTTTTGCTTAGCGTGGCAGTGGCTGACAAGTAGAGTGGAGCATTACCAGATAACTTAATCTGTGATAGGAAGGTTAATCGAGATTTAGTGTAACCTGGTTTACTATAAGTGTACTTTGCTGTTGTTCTTTTCCAGAGCTTTTTGTTAATTTGGGAGCAGTTTGAAGATACAAATCACCATAGCTACCATTCGCACCGTGGCTTGGCGAGCGGGCTGCTCATTGGCCTCAGAGTCTGCCTGGCTCTGTCACTGGCTGCTGGGCTCTACCAGATTATCACCGTGGAGAGAAGCACGCTGAAAAGGGAGTTCTACATCACCTTTGCCAAAGTATGGGTTACATCAAGCAAACTGATCCCTTCTTCTGTAAATATAATTGTGGCCTGCAGTTGACTGAAGGACTAAACTCTTTTCCTTCGTAAGAAAGTTAAAGTGTCTGATTTGATTACATTGCACCCTGTCATCATACTCTGAGTAGTCATTTTAATTTGACAAGGAGTATAGAGCTTTTTAAAACAGAAATCCCACCTTTCATTGTGTGGTTTTCGTTATGTTGATTGAAAATTAAACAATGGGTTCATAAAATAGACAGAAATGTAAATGTAGTTCCTGTAACTGTCATCTCTTTCTTCTAAGCTGGCATGTAGTCATTTTACAACTTACCCTCATCTTCTTTTTTAGGCCTGCATTCTCTGGTTTTTGTGCCACCCATGTCTTGCAACCATTGCTGTAATATTCAGAGAATATCAAAGAGAAAAGGTATGTACAGGCAAGATAAAAGAGATGAAATTTGAATAGTAGTTGTTCTTCATGTTTAATGTTTGTTAGCAAACTCATGCTCTTAGGCTGTTAATCTTATGACCCCAAAGCAACTTGAAAAGTCTTAGTCACACAGCTCTCATTGATGCTAATGTGAGTCATATTTTACAAAGGCATACAGGTCTCAAATCATCTAAGGGTAATCATTTCTAGGTTAAGGGAGGGAGAGGGGGAGATTGTTAAGTCAAAGGAAAATGTGGAGGGGGTGTTTTGTTTTATTGTTTGCTTGTTTGCTTTTAATTAAAAACACCTTGGGGATTCTTTTAACAAAGGGAGTAGAAAGATAAATCAGTGGATTTTTTTTGTTGTTTGCTTTTTAGTCTTCATCCTTTAAAAGCTTTATGTGGCTAAATAGGTCAGGGAACCTGTAGCTGAACTGTATTCTTTAGCTCAAGAAGTCTGTCCAAATATGTTGTTTGGTTTGTAAGCTCCAAACAGTTAAAAACAAAGGTGGACTCACTGAGTTTCTCGGTTGCTTAAACATACTGGGAACTGCAGAACTCCATGCGTGCAGCCTGCCATGTTCAGGTGAAGTGCACCACTATTCTCAGGTGATTGACCACCTCATTGCAGCTTAGGGTTTGCTTCTTTTGTGCTTATAACCGTCTGTGCATTTGTATGCAAATATATTCAGAAATTGAGCTGCTATTTGTGTAGAGGATACGTAAGGGAAAGAAAAAGGTTTTATTAAATGTATATAATCACTTAAATACCGTGTTTGATTTACAAAAAAAAAAAGAAAGGAAATCTAGGCAGAAAAAAAATGATTCCTCTAGAGTTCCTAATGAAGTAACTTTTTGTTCTGGTTGATGAAAATATCCTTAGGGCTGGAGGACGGTCTCTAGAGGTGGGATCAGTAAAGTAGTATTTTTGCAGTATTTTGAGCTTACTGAAGGAAGACTTCAATTGCTCTACTCCTGCATTTGAGCCAGTTTAACCATTATGTGCAGCTGCAGTTCCTACACTATGATAATTCAGCTGTGCTTGCTTCTTCAAATACAATAAAGAAATGCATGATCAATAAATACCATATTTTTTTAAGAAAAGCATGTATTTTAAAAGACTGCCTGTACATGAACTGAAGACTTGTGCTTTCTCAGAAACAGTAGTTACACCTTTAGGCATTTGATAAATACAGCTTTACACAGCTTTTGCAGATGTAGAGGCTTGAGCTGAAAGAGGTCTGGCTAAGTGAGATTGATAAATCACTGTCCTCAGCTCCATGACTGTTCTAGTGCAAAGTGTTTCTGAGCTTGCTTTTTTTTTTTCCCCCCCACTCTGTTTGTTGTAAGAATAGAATATCTAAACATCACCTCTGCTTGTGAAACTGCATGGGTGGTGAATTGCAAGTCTGAAATTCCCCAGAACAGAGACTGCCAGAAGGGTTATGTGACTTGCCCAGGGCTATCTACTGATTTAAAAACACCCAGGTGTGAGAGTCTGATTCCTGGACTTAAGATGCATGTTCAAATCTTTTGTAACTGCAGCAGTATTAAAAGGTTTAAAGTTAAACCTCAAGCACTCGTGCTAATAGAAATTTATTGTGGCTTGTTTGGTGAGAGGTTTTTTTTCACTTACTATTTCTTTTTCTCTCTTTTCTTGTCTCTAGATTGTTACCATAGGTGTTATCCTCTGTCAGTGCATCTCCATGGTTATCCTCTACAGACTTTTTCTGTCTCATAGTCTATATTGGGAAGTATCTTCACTGTCATCAGTGACATTGCCACTAACAGTATCCTCTGGACATAAAAATCGACATCACTTCTGAGATGTTTAGGAAGAATACATTATGTAATAAATGTGCAATAATGACTTAAATATACAGGTATTTTTGTCACAAGTGTATGATACATTGGTTTCACTGGAAAACTGAGTGATAATGTCAGAGCACTTCACAGACCTTTGGTCTGACAAGATTCCTTGATTAATGCGTTAAAAGTATTGTGGAGTGTAAAAATCCATAATTTGAATAGTTTTATAGGTATTGTTTAACAAGTGGTGCTGAGCTGTATCACGGAAGAGTACAATGAGTCTTTTCTCTCCCATTCACGGACACCAAAAATGCCCTTACTTTGTGTCAATACTAGGTTTGAAGGTCTTATAAAATGCAGTTCTTAAAACATCTACATGCTCAAACAAGTTTAAAATAGGCCAGTTGTGAAATTGGTGTGATGCATAACGATGAGTACAAGGGTTTTTTTATTTTTATGCTTTAGAGAAAATGCATTTTGTGGATCAGTATAAAAGATGGGGAAAGAAAGGAGGGAGAATCGTCTAGAAAACGTATGTAAAATGTTCACAACTGACTGCAAGAAACTTTCCTTTATCATGAGTGTAAAAGAAAAGCCTTTTTTGCATCTAATGTTCATACTGGTTAAAATTCTAATGGGAATGTAAATAGGGTTTATATCTGCCTTTAAAAAAAAAAAAAAAAAGTAAATGTAACTAAAAATTTCATCCAGTAATCAAGGTCTAAACAGTTTTTGAGGCTTAGAATACATAGCAACATAAAGGTAATTAAAACGGCAGCCTTGCATCTTTTAAAGGGGGAAAAAAAAAGGCAAAGAAAATGGAATGGGTGATGTGGTACTAGAATTTTAATCCTGATATAATTCATTTCTGTTACATTGAGGATTCAATCATAATTAAGCCATATACACAGATTAAATTAACAGAAGCATTTCAAATAAATGTTGGTTTCAGTCATCAACTACCCATGAATTCCTGCCCAAGGATACTTAATCAGGATTAAATTTTCTATGAATAATTGAAAAACAAAATACTCACTGGATTTGTTATAATCCATGTTGGCACTGGGTTCTAAGTAGTTGCCATCTTCCATCCATTGTAATAAAGCCATTCTACTTTGTGATGCCCTAGCATTCAGAAAGCCAGTGTAAATATATACTTTATTGAAGTGCCTATTTATAGAGTATGATTAAATCATGCTGACTTTTTTTTTCTTTCATAATAAGAACATACCTATTGCCATTGTGAGTGAAATTTTTCTTTTTGGATTTAGCTTAGTTTAGACTTCATACCTGTGTGTTTCTTCACAAAATGGATTTTATTTTCTAGTAAATCAGTGTTTGCTTCTTCTTAACAGTGTGCATTTGATTATGTCTCTGTGAAAATGTGAAGACACTGGTTCTAGCTTTAAAATAGCCATAACTTTTCCATTTATGTTTGCCTCATTTGTGAGCATAGTTGAAACGTAAGTCTGTTCCATTTTAGTTTAGAGGCAAAACTAGACATTTGCCTTTGACTAAGGCAAAATGGCAACATGACAAAGTTGCTCATTAAATCATCTCCTTTCTTATTGTTTGTAATTCAGATCAAGAATGGCAGGTTGAGGCTGGAAAAGATGAGATATTATGATTTCACACAATCTTCAGAATGATTAAAAGATTAATTATTACATTCCTCTGATAACCACACAAAAATATTATTGGTTAAAACTTCAGTCTTTATTTCCCTGCTTATCTCTGTACTTTTCATCTTCTCAAGAAAAAAGCATCCTGTTTTTGATAAGTCTCCAATAATGTAGTAAAAGAGTTCTATCTGTCCTCATGTGTAAGACTTCAAATTCACACATAAAATAGAATTTTCTGATAGACATAAGTACTACTTTACAGTTTATGATCCGTCGTGATAAAAGTTTTAATCTATGCAAAAAAACCTCTACGTGACTTTCAGAAGAGGCACTGCATTTGTTTTATTCTCCAGAAGTACTGTCTTACTTCCTGTAGTCCTTCTGCCTTGACTTGGTCAGTACTACGATACCATTTACCTTGTTCTCACTTTATAAATACACCCCACAACAAGCCATGGTTCATTAGTGTAAGCGTGAGACATAAGGTGGTGTCTTTTACATCTCTCCCACATTGCCCCCTAAGTCAATGGGTAACATTAGTTTCTTAGTTTGGCATTGGATCCAGTTACTTGAAAATAAATTTTAATTTTGCTATTAATGTAACTGTAGCAATTAACTATCACTCTCTCTCATGGTAAGTGGTACAAAGGGTCTCTTAGCAGGTGCCTGGGTCTCTTAGCACTGTAGCAGTACGTCACTGTGACTGCAGTAATACTCAGTTAATTTGGTGCAGGATAGCTCGGGGAGTGGGGGGAGAATCTTCAAGGATGACTAATGGACAAAGCTTCGTACTTAACCTGTACTCTGTGTTGAAACTTAGTGCCTCTGGATCATGCCTGAGGAGTGGTTCAAGTATGTAAAAGTGTCTCTCTTCTTTCTAACTTATATCTCCTGTGAGAGCAGCTGATAAGACCTTGCTTTTTTCATGCTTATCCACACTGTTACCCATTCTATCAATTTGATTTCATAACTTCGTCTTGAAAAAAATAGCTTCCAGCTTTCTTCCAGTTGTCTTCAATCCACGCATCCCGACTTGAAAACTATACTTCTAAAATGTGCTTTCTGTCACCAAAAAATAATAATAAAAAAAAAAAAATTAACTTTCTCTCGCAAAGTGGGGCTTTTGCGGTCACCAGCAGAACTGGAGCTGCACCCTGCCTCGGGTCTGCATTAGGTGACAGCCCTGGACAGAAGCACTCCTCCAGTGCCCCCATAGCCCCAGTGCCTACGAGGTGCGGGTTTGTGCCTGCAGAGAGCTGCCGCGCACCTGGGGAATTTTTGGGGAGAGCTTCAGCAGTTCCAGGCTCCCTGACACCTCACTGCTGCAAGAGGCTGAAGCAGGGTCCCCCTGAAGGCAGCACTGCCTCCGCTGCCCGTGGTGAGCAGCACTGTTAAGGTCAGAGGACGACATCTCATCGCAGAGTTTCTGTGCGCCGTGCAGTTCTGGTTTAAATAAAGTCGGGGCTACCGTGTCTGCTCATTCTCTTGCCTGTGTGTTTCAGTTCTCACAAAATAGGAGTGTATTGACAAGACTGCAAACTGAAGTTGGTTATGCTCTGAAGAAATCCACTTCTATGTGCGAAAGGGCATCACCTGGCCAGCCATCACCTTTTCTGCTGGCACCGATGCCAGTTTGTGTCAGTTGTGATTTGTTGGTTGGGAGGGAGGATCTCGGTTCAGTAGACAAAAGGGTGAGATCACCACCTTGGTCTGCAAGACCCCCCACAAGCTGTCAGGAAGGATCTTGCATTGCTCCTCACCAGCAATGTGGAGGCTGGAGCAGTTCTGGGGCTCATCACAAGTCTCCTCAGCTATTCACTCCCCTTCCATGTAGACTCTGTTTATTGTATATTTATTTAAAGTGCTTCAGGTAGGAAAATGAATATTTACAATTAAATATATGTAAATGGAAGTGGAAAGACTTGATTGGAAAAATACCAAGTTTCTAATACATATTACAATACTAAGACCTCCCACACAAGACAAACGTTTATAGCCAGATCTAAATGAATATTTCGTTCTGGTTCCTGTGCCAGTGGAAAGCCATGGAAGTATCAGAATCTTTTTGTTTGCATCTCGATCCTCTACAGAACTGGAAGAACGCTTTATTTGATTTGGCTTTAGTTTATTCTGTGCAATGTTCTGCCTCTAATTGATAGAATAAATGTTTATGGGGCTGGCCAATGCTGGTGTTAGGCTGTACCTTTAACTCTTTGTGTGACTATGCAACATACAAAGAGCAGGTTCTCCTTGTGAATGTCAAACATTAGAAGAGAAAGTATTAAGCCAGTTTTCAAAGGATCCTTCCTTTCTAACTGCACCGATCCAACCAGGCTGTGATTTTCCAGTGAACACTTAAGTTCTGATTCCAGTTTTCCTTAAACCATTATTTTCTGCAAATCTATTTCCTGCCTTGCGAATTCTCTCTCCCACTGTGCTGTCTCTGCCCTCCCCTCTCCCCCTCTCTCATACATAAGATTTTGAGTGTAATGGGTGTCATTTCTCTCTCTATCTCTCCATCTGTTCCCACGATCAACACTTGCAGTCCAGCCCCTGCTTTGCATGTAATATGTGTATTCTCTTTATCCTTGGCCTGTTTTGATTTCGCGCTTTTCCTGTCTCTCCTTTGCCCTCTCTGCCATCTTTCTAGTCTCCGTAGCCATCAGAGACCTGAGGGTGTGGTTTGACATTGCAGCTAATTTTGGCTGTTAGCTGTCAAAAATAGTGTCCCCGTTCCCCTGAACTGACACTGGCTATCACCTCACAGTCTGAGTGAGGAGTCGAGGAGTTAAGCTGGTGAAAAATTCAGCCTTTAGCAGCAGCCAAGGAAAAAACGATTTAGTTCTCAGTGGTTGTAGCTCACCAAACCGGGTTCGTCAAACTTTGTTGAGTGCTGGTGCTACTGCTGGGGATGGGGTAGGAAAGACACACTGAAGAGAGGCCAGATCCCCTTTAGAAGGGTGGCTGCAAGGTTGGTCAGTCTTTTACAAGCTGTCAGCCTCGTAATTCCTCCATCTCTCTTCTCAATGTCTTCTGCTGCCTTTGGCATGCTAAGGGTTGGACTGTCCCTGCCCCTGACCGCTGTCTTACAACAGGAGCGTGTCATTAGGGGCAGGGGGCTTCCAGCAAAGAGAAAACTGTTCGGCTGCTTTATTTTAAATTTAACATGGTCAGTTGTGCCTTTGCAGCCTTAAAAAGGAGCTGGGAGGCATCACAAGCAGCCCCGAGTTTGAGGAAGTATTTTTGAGAGAAAAAACCATGAAAACAGACATGACTGGAGTGGGTGCCATTTTTTTCGACATGATAACGCTATGGTAGAAGGCAACCAAGGACATCGCACGGCTTTTCCCAAGGTCTGCCTGTGGGTAAGGAGCGACTTAATCCGAACATCTGCAACCCAAAGAGCAAAGGTTTCCAGCAGCGGGGACTCTTTATCTGTCGGCCAGTTAATCTGCTAAAGAAGCCTGACTTCGGGAGGCTGTGGTGGGATGGCGAGGATCTGTCTCGCCCTGTGGTCAAGTGCTCCTGAGTTTGTCCAGGCTAGTGAGCGAGTTTGGCTTTTAATGCTTCTGCAACAACCCCCTCAAAATTAATGGATTCATGGAAACTGAAAACAAGGTATCTCAGGAATCTCTCCTTCTTTAATACAGTAGCTACAGCTGAAAGAGTGTATGTGCACTTTGTTAGTGTATACTTTTTTTTGCTTAGTTTCTCACCCTTCCAGCCTCTGTTAAAACAATGGCATTATTTTCAAATCAAATTTTATAAAATGAACATTGGAGTTGTTAAGAAGAGATCAAAATTTACATAAGACTTCTATGTAACCTATTACCTATGAAAATTTACTTCAGGCTGAAACATGTTTTCCGAAGTTTACAGCACACAATACAAATGGGGTTTTAAAATTTCTTTACTTATGATTACCTTAAATTGTGTTTTCTAAAAGGGAAGGAAAAAAAAAAAACCTTGGAACCTTACCAGTTTAATTTGCATTTTGGCTCTGATGTAACTCAAAATAGATTAGATTAAAAAAGGAAATTTGGCAAGTGATTACTCAATTACATGATTTTACTGCTTTGGTATTTTGAAAATAAAAATGAACAGATCTGTTTGACTTTGAAAAGTGCCTGGTGCACGTGTGCTCTAACCACTTTTCGGAAACCATATGGAAGGTTCCCTACGCTGCATATGGCAATGCTACCCAGAGCTCAGATATGTATTCCTGCGATAGACTACACAGGATTCAGTCGGATCAGGGATATTAATGTCTACATTCAGATAGTGCTGTGTCGAAGCACAGCAGGGTGATGAGTTTGATGTAAAACACGGGAGGGTCACAGCAACAGGGCTGCATTGCACCTTTTTCATAGAAAGGAACTAAAATTGCTTGGAGCTAGTGCTGGGCCAGGAAGTTAGCAGGAATTTGGAGAAGGGATACAATTTATGTGGAAGCTGTAGTTTGCAAAAGGTGAGCAGCATCAACATACACTTTCAAAACATTTCGTCATCTAGAGCTATGGTAGCTGCTCATCTCTAGCCTTCATGCCAAGGGAAGGAAGCCTCTGCTGACCTCTGGAAGACCAAGCAAGTGGTGACAAACTCCCTAGAGTAACAAAGCATTGATCCTCCACGTGGTGAGGGATGGAGTAGTACTGTGTCTTAAACGGGGTATCATCAGGATTATCTGTTACTCCCATCACCCTGTTCTCATTAGCAAACCAGTAGGAGAAGATGGACCATCTGTCGCTCCTTCACTGATGTATCCCACTGGAGTCCCTAGGGCTATTTGTGGCTTTTCAGATCTCTGATACATACAACACTTTTGCAAATGTTTGTTTGGTGCCATGATCTGATCACTTGCCTGTCCTGCTCTATAGAGCTGCTTGGATTCTTCAAAGCTCCTCCACATGCACGTGTGCAGCTGTCCCCTCAGTGCAAACATCATGGTGTGTGTCTGTTCCTTCGCACAAAGCCAGCTTCCATGGCAGGGGATTTCACCAAAAAAACGGCAGCTTCAAATGACAGAAACCTTACTGAGTGCCATCACTGCCCTGACAAACTGTAGCTCTTCCAGTTGATTTCAGTGGGGATGGAGACCTTCAGAACACTAATCTTGGTGTAGTAATGATGATACAGACCCAAAGTCCTGAAACACGAAGAGCAGAATACGCTGGGGAGTTAGAAATTAGTAAATTCCTTTTGAAAGAGTGATGTGGAATGGAGGTGATGATGGGCTGCAGGATTTCACTGGACTGCTGAGCCTGTGGACCTTCAGCAAAGCAGCCCTGTCTGTAGAGGGGTCACTACCTAGATGTCCCTCACACAAATGGCTGTTGCAGAGGGACACATGTTCTGCTGTTGCAGCAGGGAGACCCTGCTCCTATCCGCCTCAATGATTTTTAAGAGTTACATGGGCTGTGAGACTTGGTTGTCCTCTACACCTTGGTTTCATCTTTCTGCCTCTTACAAGTAACTGGGTTTGGGTACTGTATACCTGATATTTAACAGACCTGTTTCTGAGAAATCTGTGTGATGGATCTTTGCTGTCTAAAATAAAGCACTTCTCAAGACCCTGAATTTCCCTCATATCTTCACTTTTCTCCTGTTTAAATGTGAAGCAATGGCCTTCAGGACCCTTCACTGCCATGCTATTGTCACTGATGGCATCAGTACAGAAGGATTGTTGCTGCGTCTCAAGAATTGGGTATGTTTGATTTTCTCCCTCCTTTCTACCTTTCTAGGGGCAAGGGATGAGCTCAAACCCTGGTCTTCATCCCTCCAAGTCAGCAACCTGTGCTGGCACTGTCAATAGCCTGAGTCGTCCGAGCACTGATAGTGGACAAAGCACAAAGCCTTTACTCAGTGACAGGAGAGGAGCTGACAGCTGCCATCAGCCCGAAGTATTTCTGCAAGGGGAGAACGGCCATGCACTTACCAGAAGGGCTGATCACCTTCAAAGAAAAAAAAAAGCAAGCATTTTCTACCACTGAGTTTGAGATATGTAGACAGTGAGTTTCAGTTTCTTATCTCTGAGGTCTGTTAACAGAGGCCAGAATGTGCGGCGGTGGGTGGGTGGGTGTGTGTGGGGGTGTGGGTGTGTGCGGGGATGTCGCTCTTGTAAGTGACTTTGTAAGTTCTGTGTTGGGGGAAGCAGCAAACCCAGGGCTCCTGTTCTGGAGATGAAAATAGGATGATAGAACCAAGGCAGGAATAAGCCGCTTCCCGGTCACCATATCCTGGTGGAATGGTTGCAATTCATGTATCATTCAAAGTCTAGATTTCGTGGCCAAGTCTTAAATTAACCTTGAAGTTATCTGAAAAGTCTCTTCTTCTCTGCCGAGTATGTGACTTCCCCAAGCAAGCGCCCTCGCTCCTCACCCACCTCACCCCCAGTCACAGCTGTTGGTGTTCCAGAGGGAAGGAAATGCAAGCTGCGTCTTGGCTGAAGAGCTGGCTTAGAAGTCTATCCCGGTTAACTCTATGAAGCACGGCTGTGGTCGTGCAGGGCCCGTGAGCATCCACACCTCTCCTCAACGCCCGGCTCTGTAGCTACGGCTTTCCCAGTGAGGAAGAAAGTCCCCCCGAGTGGGAGCCTCTCCGCCGGGGAAGGCGGCTCCGGGCGGAGCCCCCGAGGGGCGGCGGTTC
>VZTA01018832.1:0-19481 GCA_013398855.1 Mohoua ochrocephala
TTTAGGTTAGATATTAGGAAGGAGTATGTTGTCCGAAGAGGTTGTGAAGTCCACATCTGTGAAAGAATACAAGGCCAGGCTGGATGGGGCTCTGCACAACTGGTCTAGCGGAAGGAACCCCAGGCAGGGGGGTTGGATCTAGAAGACCTTTAAGGTCCCTTCCAACCCTAACCATTCTATCAGACTGTGATTCTGTGATCTTTCCTGTGGGGTGAGGCTGGGAGAGATAGAACTGTTCAATCTGGAGAGAAGAAGGCTCAAGAGAAAACTCGTCAACAAATATAGACAGCTGAAGGGAAGATGCAAAGATGGAGTCAGGCTCTTTTTGTTGCCTAATGACAGGACAAAAAGCAATGGGAAAAAGGAAACACAGAAAAATCTGTATGAATATCAGAAAACAGCTTTTTTTACTGTAACTGAATACTGAAGCAGTTTGCCTAGAAATGACTGTGGAATATTAATCTTGGAAATACTGAAAAGCCATCTGGACATGGTCTCGGGCAACCTGCTTTGAGTAGCTTGAGCAAGGAGGTTGGTCCAGATCCAACCTCGACCATTCTGTGATATTGTGATATTTTATTCACAGCATGCATGAGTTTGTGTTTTATGCACCCACCTAGGCAGTCTGGGATTGATAACCACCTTCCACCTTTTTATATATCTCAATCATGACATTCAGAAATCATAATATTCCTAAATGATTTAGGAAAGAATAAAAGTAAATAGCAAGAAATGAACAACAGTGATCAAGAATGTTTCACCATAAAAACCCTCTTCCCTGAAACGATTCCATTTTTGTCACAATACAGTAACAGTTTCAGTGGGTTTTGATTGGTTTTTTTTAATGCACTGCATACGCAACATGAAGACAGTTGTTGAAAATAGGCAGGTAAAGAACTTTTGTTATAAGCAAATGATAAGTAGTATAAAATACAAAGGGAACATAGGTTTGGAGTATTTATTTAATATGATCTTTCAGGACCTTCAAACGTGGTGAAACATGATTGCATATGACAATGGACTGAGTCAATCATTTTTAGATCAGAAGCATTTCAATATCTGGTTTATTTTTCACAATTACACTGGAAGCACAGCGAATAGAAATACACAAATAATAATGTTGTCAGTGCTGAAGGCTTAATGACATGGTTCAAATGACTACCTTGAATACATATTTTGTTATATTTTAACTTTGTTGCCTTTATGGCAGAGATGCTGTACACTGGTTAGCATTTCCTTTATGCCTATAAAACCATCAATTAAATTTTTTTTTTACTTGAATTGCTTAATTAATCATTACATCATAGGAATGCTGATTAAGCAACATGAACTCATAATATATGTCCTGAAAACTGGTGCACTATGCCTTGTTCCTTTTTCATAAACAAGCATGCAAATATAAGATTCTTCCATACTTTTATCAGTTTCCTTTGTTACTCTATGATGTATTTTAGCTACCTGTATTGAATTTACTTGGTCCAATTAAGGGGTTTCATCACTTGAAAATTATGAACCTATCCAGTTCACTGAAAGACTGTTTTCACATTCAGTTCTTTCCCTTTCTGTTAAAAGTACTATTTTTATTCAACTTTTCCTTAAAGAAAGCAGCAATTCCAACCACAAAAAAAATATTGCCTAAAACATATTCTTAATATTCTAATTTGTTAAGCTGAATTTATATAGATTAATTTATGGTCATTTTCTTGAAGAGTAATAAACACATTCTGTGTACATTTAAAAGAAAGAGGAAGAACTATTGCAGAGTAGTGGGGCAGAATTTTAGTAAGACTAACTTCTTCTATATTTGGGGGCATGCATGCCTTTCACCTCCCTCTTGCCCTGCAGTTTTTTCTAGGTACCATTCCATGGCTCTTTTCTATTCTTACTCAATTTCTTTTAATAGTTTCAAAGTTAGGCCTCATTCAGTTTTCCTCTCAGTATTGAGGATATCAGTATATCTCCATAGCTTTGAGCTTAAATCATAGATGATAAAACCTCAAAAATTGACAAAATCAACAGCATATCTGCATCTCATAGGGTAGTTCTGGAAACTCATCTATTTGGTTTCCTAAACTTGCAGAAACAGAAAAATCTCTATCCCTGGCTACTGTTTATTTAAAAGAGAAAAAAAATGAAGAGGATGATGGGTTATGTTGCTAAAAATATCAAGGGAATAATATTGCTACACAGCCCCATAGGATTAATAGGCTTGTCCCTGCTTCAGAATAAAATAACTTATAAAATTAGTGAATATTTTTACATAAACACTCCTTCCTCTAACAAATCTCTTTTGTCTCCAGAATCTTTATTCCCTGTCTTTAAATATGAAATAAAAGAAAGCAGATGCCACAGTTCCCAAACCGTGTTTCTAAGTCTGTGTCTCACAATGCGAAAAGCATTCTCTCTGCTCTGGAGAGAAGAGACATGGTCTGTACTGAGTGGCTGCCAGCGGGCTTTGGAGAGAGATGCTGCTGTTAGACTCTGTATGACCATAGCCAGGCCTCTCTCAGGTTTGTCACCGGTAAATGGAGTTGACAGTCTTCTGCTATGTCACCGACATGCCATGTAAATAAATTCATTGAAGAATACTGAGAAAGCATGTGAATCTATGGGAATGAAGGTAACTAATTTCAATCTGACCTCATTAAGGCTAATTCTCTTGTGGTTGTCCTTTAGTCTTCTTCATAATCACTCTTGTATTGAAATGATGAAAATGGACATCCATTGTATTCCATGCCTGAGATAGGCAAAGCTAACAACTAGCATGGAACAGATAGAAGGTCCTCCTGTCATGCTTTTCTGCCCTGGCCACTGTTATTCCCCTGACAGAGTCCATGAGTCTAAAGAGCTCAGCACTGATACTTAGGAAAAAATAGTCTCATTTTCTGCAAGTTTACCTTTATGATGGCAGTCTGATAGATGCTATACCTGCACAGGGAAAGGGGCAGAAGCATATGATTTGGTACTTTTCTTTTTGTGGTAACTAGATTGTAGCTTGTCTTTTTTTCAAAAGAAAAACCTCTCTCAGATATTTGAAGGTCATACCCAGGGACAGACAAAGCTCTTAACAACTGAAAAACCTGTCAGGACAAATGATGTTGTAGTCAAGCCCATTTTTTTTTTTTTTAAAGGGAAACAGTGAAGTTGTATACATGGATATGGCACAGAAAAGAAAATGAGGTTGTATATGGACTCATGAGCAAGAGGTCACTCCTGTGCTCTAGAAAGGAAAGAAGCACCTACACCCAAACCAAAAAGTAGAGAGAAGAGAAGGAATTAACTGACTTATAATTAACTCAATGCCAACAACTGTCATGCTGGGATAGTCTAGTTCTGAGTAACATCATTTAGATGCTAGACACTTGCACCAACATAACATAATGTCTGTAACATTAGATAACTACAGATCTAGACCATAAAAAGCATGTAGAAAACCTTTAAAGATGGAAGCACTGAAAAAACAGAATATCAGCTTCATTGCAAGCAGGATAGGGGAGCTAGATGTTGAATCTTCTACAGGCTGGAGGTACTTAGTCTGATTTAGAATTAGTGTCAGACAGAAGACTCCATGCTTCTATCATTTTACTAAAAATGTTTAAAGGGATGAAAGACTGCATAAAACTTTGGAATATATCTTGAATTCTCCTTTCATAATGATTTCTTTTCCCCTATAGAATTAAAAGTGATTTTTATGTAGAATTTTTTTGACAAAGAGATATACTGTCAAAAATTGTTTTCTTATTAAGAGCAATTTTTTCATTGCTGATACAATAACTGCCATCTGATAGTCATGCTCAGGATGTGTGAGTACACCCTGTTTGCTGTCATCCTTAGTGTGTGACAAATATGTATTTCTCAAATAGAATTTAGAGTAAAATATTCCTTATCTAAACAAAATTCCTTATCTTTGCTTTTATTCAACAACATCAAGAGATGTGTCTTTGGCTCTAAGCAGTAACATGAAAGAGGAGGAAAAATATAGACCCCTCAAATTAAAACATGAAAGCGTGAACAATGATATCAAAATCAGGATTTTCAATATTCAGAAAATCTGATATCTAATTTAGTTCAATTAGTTTCCTTAGAGAACAAAACTACAAAACCTCACAAAAAGACTAGATAAACCAGGAGAAATGAATTTTGGTTTAAAACAGGCAGAGTATTTCCTGCTTCTAGACATAGTGGTGTACATGCATATGAAGGATAATGAAATAAGTTGATTAAGGATTTTGTATCTGATGTGTTTTTTGAGAATAAAAGATATTTTGCCCTTAAATATTTTCTGAATATTCTCCTGATCCCGCATTCGTGATTAATCCTGGCCATTCAATGTCACCTGTGTATTTACTCCAGAAAGGCAATAGCAGATGATGAAGCTAGGAGAGGCCTTTTAAGACCTCTCAGTTGCCTAATCTCACTTTCACAAACAGACTGAAACACAGTCTCCCTCTTAACGGTACGGCACAAGCAGGCAGTCTTCCAGGAACAGCTTTACAGCCAAGTAAATCAGTGTTTCTCCTCCTGTAAAGTCGTTCTCAGTAGTATTGCTATTAAGAGGTAGCACGATGAAGAATAATATCAAGAAACATGGCATTGCCCCAGTGGGAATGTAGTAGGAAAAAAAATAGAGGGGTTTCAGGCTGCTATTTGGAAGAGATTTAAGCTCTAGTAAACAGGACCCTGCAGAGAGATAAAGGGAAAATGTGTTTAACCCTTTTTCACCTATTAGAATAGCATCGGTGTTGTTTTACCTTGCATTTCACAAAGTTCGACAATTTTTATCCCAGTGCTGCAGAAAACCCAAGCCGTAAAAGAAGCTCCTAAATCATAAGATAAAAGAATTAGTAGGGCAGATCTCCTATAAGAAAATAAGTGCTAGTAATAATAATATAAATAATATAAATACTCTCATTTGCTCTTCATGAGACAGAAGTTCCTGTCAGACTTATCGCAGGCTGAGCTGAAAGCAGCTGCCATGGTCAACCAAGGATGTCAAGGGCTTGGGCAGCCCTCAAGGCCTGGCCAGTTGCAGGGCCCTGCCCCTGCCTGGTTCCACTGATGTCCAGCCAGGGGCCTCCCCACCTCTGATTGCCCACACCAGTCCTGCCCATTCCTATCACTGCTGCAAAACAGTCTGGCTTCCCTACCATCTCTGCAGCTCTTTTCCCTGCTAGGAGAATGCACTGCACAGGCACACTGACCAACCTGGTGTACTTGCAGCCCCCAGATTGTCCTCTCGGGGCATCCCCAAGTTCCTAAGCCCCTAGCTGCGTGTGGAGGCTGGGTCCTAAGGCCAAGCCATGCTGAAGGCTCCACAGCTGTGCCAAAGGCTGCCCTACACCCCACCCAGCTGGGAGCCAAGGGGTCAGGACTCACAGCGGTTCCGAAGCCACAGGCAGACATTATGAGGCCTTGCCCCATGGATGTGGCAGTGTTCTCTGCTGTGATTCCCCTAAAGGCAGCCACAGTGGGGCCTAGCTGAGGGCCTGGGGCTGTGCCCACAGCTGCAGCTGAGTTGGTCATCAGGCTCAACTTTCCTCCTGGTCCCTGTCACTGAGACTCTCTGGGCTGACCCATGTCTCTCCATCTCCCTGCTGCCTCCAGGGCCTCCTTTTGCCCCTGTCCTTTGCCTTAATTCCATAACCTGGCCCTGGCTTTTGTGACTTTGTCATAGGCACCTGCTCCTGCCCAGGCTCCAGGTCCCACTTCAAAATGGAACAAATTTAATTTAAAATGTCGTTCTTCTTTTGTAGATATGGAACAAGTATTTCCTCCTTGCCAAAAATTTTACTTGCTAAACCCTTTGAAAATGTTTGAGTTTTCCAATGTATTAAAAGTTTTATCATGGTCTTGCTTCTGCATTAAGAAATTTACCTTAGATTTTTTTTTTTTTAGGGTTTTTCTGCTATTTGGAAAGTTATTGCATAAGGATCTGGGGACATTGACATCAACTTGTCTCTTAATTGTTCTATTATCAAAGCACTATCAAATAAATTCTGATATTAACTTTATTTTTTTACAAAGCCTCTAGATTAATATACTGTCTAGTCAGTAAACTTTCTAAGTAAATGTTCTTGTGGCAGTGGCGCAGCTCTCTGGAGGGCTGCAGCGCCGTCGTGGTCATCGGACCACTGCCCTGAACTGGTGGCGAAGGTCCAGGGAGGAGAGCGGCCAGCCATCTGCTGAGGACACTACATTTTAACATGTTACATATGCATGTTCCCCCCTCGTGTTTGTATTCCCTGTTTATTATGTGTGTTCTCCGTTCAATATGTATGTCCCCTGTTAAATATTCATTATGTTCTCGAAAGTTCTGTTCACTTCGACACCCCATTGGTTCCTCCCTACCCAGTCCCTCCTTCCCCAGTTCCGATTTGTTCCCCGGTTGTCCCTCAAGTTTCCCTCCGCCCATTTGCCCTTCCCTGATTGGTTGCCCTGTTCCCCTTATAAACCCTTATCTCCAGCTTTCCCAGTGTCTTCGTCCCTGGACCCTCCACAGTAAACCACATTGCTGGAACCCACACGAAGACCCTTCCCTCCTCCTTTGCCTCCGGCGCCTCCCCAGCTGACACTCTGTGAGCCCCTTCCCCACTCGGGAAGGACAGCACAGCAGTAACAGCAGCCAGCTCCTGTCAGCAGTGGCTGACCCCTGTGGCCAGGGACGCTGCAGGACAGCAGCAGATTCCCTCGAAGAGGGGTGGCTCGAGGGGAGCCGACATGGTGCGTTCTAAGGTGAAAACTGTTGACAAACATTTTGTCAAGAGTTCCAGGCACAGAAGACATTGCAGGCAAACAACTATTTCATATGAGCTAACTTGTGCCTTGGAGAAACTGTGGTAGGGACAATGGTCGTTATTTGAAATACAGCTAAAAGTTATTCTTTTATGAAACTCACCAATCTTCTCGGTATAATTAAGAATTTTGTTATTCATAATTAAATGAGATGCATGTACAAATTTCCTTCTGTTACTGCCCTTATTTTTTTATCCATTTAAAAATATTTTGGTTCTATGGCTATTTTTGTTTTCAGTGGCTTTTGTTTGAAAATTCTGCTGCTGTATTGTTTCCTTTATATATCTAATGAATACAAATAGTACTCAACAGCAACTGGCATTTATGAAAATGGCATATTATCACATAGAAATTGTTCAGCAATGCCTATAAAATAATAAGGAAAATCTGCTACTGATGGACCAACTGATATATCACCCAAAAGCTACTAAACAGGTATTGGTAAAATGAATTCAAAGAAAGATAAAAGTTAATGGTGGGTGGAGAGAAACCACAAAAAGAAAACCCTGGAAATTTTGCCATTATTTCTTCTGGTCATACACCAAGAATAAGTTATAAAAGATACTCTGGAACAGGACTACAGTAAATTTTTCCCTTTTGTGCAATGATTCTACCTTTTATTGTTGTTGTTTTTAATTCTGGTTTGGGGGGGGGGGTTTCTTCTGTCTTTTTCTATTGTCTAAATAAAACATCTGACATACTATGGAAAATGTCAAATAAGTACATATCAGAAAGTTATGTTATGTAAGAAAAAAATTCACATATCTATTAAATATATTACGGCTATACAGTGCATTTTTCCAAAATCAAAATATATGAATAGAATTCCTCACTGCAAAAATTCTTGATGAGTGTTTGAAAATTGAGAACCCTACTTTAAGTCCTGTAAGTGATCATGTGGTCCAGTACTGAGTGAAGCCAAAGTTCCCAAGACAGGTTTACAAATAAAAGCCAAAGTGTTGTTTTACCTATTCCTCTCTTCTCACATCATGTGACAACTGTACCCTGTCTCTCTGACCCTTTTTAAATAAAACTTGTTTCTGCAGGCAATTGATACAGGTGATCTTAGACCAAAAATGATAGAAAATGGAGGTTAAAGGGAAAAGGCTACAAAGTCAGAAAAGCTTATTCAGTAGTTGCCAGTGTAACACTTCCCCTGGTGTATCTATTCCACGTACAACATAGCTAAGAAATTGTCAGCAGGTAATTGGAAGCTCTTTAGTAGTACTTTTATACAAATTCATGTTTTCTAATGTAAGTCCTTTCATAGTTTTTGGTTAAAAAACGTAGCATCCTCTTTTAGGCTAAACAAAAACAAAAACTCTGCAGCAAATAAAATGCTTTGTAGTACTAACTGCCGTGTTGAAATATGGATTACAGTTGCATTGTTTTAAAGTAATCAAAATATTTATCTCTCATGTTTGTCAAAAAACTCAGAGTATGTTTGGATTCTTTTTAGTCTTCTGCATCATTAGCCAGCTTTAGCTTTACTTACAAGTCCTTAAATATCAAATAACAAGGAAGTTGATGGCAGTGGAAGAATTATATATACAGTTCTTTGATTAGATATGTATTTTTGATCATGCTTCTTATGTATAACCATAATCATCTACATCTGAATCTTAGAGTGGGTCATTCATGTATTAAGGTACAGTTAAACAAGAAGCTCCACAGAAGAGGGGTTATTTACATGATCAAGTCAAGTATATGAGTAGCTGAATAAACTGTAGGGTAGTGCTGCAGGCAGTTGCTGTCTCAGTAGTTGACAGGGCTTTTTTCAGCAGAAAAAAAGAGTCATTGTAACACTCCTTTTTTAGGACAGATTTAAAATAAAATCAGTTAATTATTTATAGGAAACTGCAGCATACACTTAACTTGAGTTAATTGGATTATTTTTGAATATCCTAATTGTCAGTATCCCTTGAACAGGAAGACCTTGTGATCTTCTGTGAATAGAGAAGAATGCCTGAGCAAGACTCGCCTTTAGGGAAGCTATGTATATCCTGTCCAATACCACTTACGCTACAAATGTGCCAAGTAAGAAGAGTGACTATGAATGACAAGTCCACTGCAAGGAAATCCTTACAGATGCTCAGTAAAAGCCAGAATAGCTTCAGATTCTTGCAGCTGTTTAAGCAAGTTTAGTTTAAGTTTGGTTTAAGCAGTGCACCCTGTCACCTAAATGCAAATTTAACTACAGCTTTGGTCCATCTTCCTTTATTTGAATTGTCAATATGGTAAACTAATTGTGATGTAACAGATGCCTCCTGGCTTGGCTGGTTTCAGACAACTTAGTGATACCAGTTGTGCTTGGTCATCTTGAAAACTAAAACTGGAAAAGAATAGTCTGTGTAAGCAATTCAGCCATCAGCTGGAAAAAAAAAAAAAAAAAAAGAATTTCTTAATAAAATTTCTGCTTAATATGATTACACATTTTTAGTCAGAATTGGGGTAGGTGGAGAGTTGCTGCCATCTGCTGGAAAGATTCCTTTCCTGACTTCAAAAGAAAAAAAAGTGAAGGGGTTTTTCTACGACTAAAGTAATGAAAGATTAAAGCTATTACCATTGATGAAATTTAGATGCTTAACACCTGTGTATCTATCTAAATAATCATTATTCTAATAGCATCAAGAGTGTAAAATTATGAAAATGTGGACCTAAATCTCCTTGCAATTCAATGTCTGAATGGAGGACTATATAATTAAGCTATATCCGTAAATATGAACTAGAGAGCATAAATCCTTCCAAAATGGGGAGAATAGAAGATGCAAAAGAAGAGGGAAATTAAAGACAAAGAGGCCTTTGCAGACAGCCATTTGTCTTGTTTTATATTGTAAATCTCAGTGCTACAGTTTTATTCATGACAATATGTAAAAATGTTAGTCTAAGAAAACAAAATTAAAATCCCAATGTTACGGATAGGTAGCAGGAATCTCACAGTGAGTACCACCAGATTTCTCTAAGAGTTGTCAGTTTCAGAAAAAGAAAAACAAGCAAACAAATAAAACCAAAACCAAAACACACTAGTATTGTCCACCTGCCAGGAGTTTGCTATTTAGGTCCTAAAACACACTGCAAAAACATTTTGATGCTGAATGTTAGAATAAGCAGTACCATGTAGCTTACAGGGCACTGGATTTTTTTGAAGCGCTTTTATGTCTTCATTCTCAGTTCAGTTTCACCTATGCATAGTCCCAAATTCAGACAATAGTATGTGTTTCTTCCTAGCTAAATGCTTGTAAATGTTAATTTTATATCTTCCTGATGAGGATTTCAAGAGAGCCAAGTTAGATGTTGAATGATTTAGATGGAACTGTGATTTCGACATGAGTACACAGCCTCACAGATCTGCAAGTTTTAGCCAGAGTACCTATAGGCATACAAATTCCACAGGAAAAAAAAAAAAAAAGAGAAGATTTCCTGGTTAGTCTCTTTTTGATGCCCTGAGACTACCAGAACTCTACTGGTCTTGTAATTTCATCAGCCTATTTTCATTTGCTTAAAAATAATGCATCTGGGAAGAAATTGCATGGCAGGATGGAGTGGAAATGAGACCAGCTAGGATGAGGAAATCAAGCCAGCTGAACCACTTAGAATAATATAAATACACAGTGGAGGAGTATGGTAAGATTAACTATGATTACATAGTCAAATCATAGATTGATATCAGGCTATCATGCCTGAAGTATTTGCTGTCCCAAGAAAATTTACACCAAATTATAGTATAATTTAAACTGCATGGTGAATCATTTATTTCCTCCCAGTCTGAGGGGTTTACATTTCATATCTTCTACATCTCATCACTGTTACTAAGTTACGAATACCAGCTGTTAAATTCAGCCCATTGGAATTTCAATTGAAGGATTATTTATAGTGCCCTACCCTTAACTTTGTCTTTAGGTCCAGTGTTCATTACCTTGATACTGACAGCTTTAGAGCAATCAACAGATGAAATGTTCTGGAAGATCACTTTTTAAATGCACTCACAGAGGCACATCTCCACTCATTTTGTCAATTTATTCTGATGAGCAAGAGAAGTATGTTTTCCATCTGCATGAGCTAGGTTTTGGAAAATGTAAAATTTGCAGATATACGTCCGTTGTTGGCACCTTCCCGTGTACTTACTGTATTCACACCATATTCTCATGTCTCTATAGGGCCACACTAGGTTTTTCTAGGAGTTACTTGGAAAATTGCAAAGAAAAACACTTCTCAAGAAGTGGGGTGCATCCTAATGGGAAATATAGGACAATACTGATCAAGGGGTACACCAGCTACCTGAAGCAACTACACTGATATCAGTGTGACACTGTACTTGGGCTAACTAGAGAGAAAGACATGAAAAGCAGACATAGGAAGATGCATAAAAAATGAGATAAGGAGACCTCTGTGTAATCATTATGATTAAAATTCCCACATTCAGGTTAAATTACTAACCTTAACTGCTACTACATTATTTTCTGAAGTCTAGAAGACTTATGAAAAGATTAAATGTCAGAGGTACACTCAGTTTCAAGGTATGCATAGACAAATGTTATACAAACATTTTATCCAGAAATGTCAAAAAGATCAAGAGCTTTTGAAAAACATCTTTCACTAATTTTATGTAACAATGCAGTGAATCTGTGACACATTTGCAAGAAATTGAGAAACTACTTAGTCTGGACAAAGTTGTTCTTTGTAAATAAACGTAAAAAACATGCAAGGCAGGTTCAATCTCTTACAGCATAAAAACTTGTCACTTCACAAAAGAACTTTGTATTTAGCTCCTTGTTCTATTTTGAAAGTACCCAGTCCTATCGGAAGCCATGCATGGATTAGAAAATCAGAAACGCTCAGATTTTCTATACCCTCTGACCTTAGCCATCTTAATTTAATACTACTTAAGAGAAAAGGCAAACTTGCTGCCTTGCTAAAAGCCACTAGTCTGTGCTGTTGTATAAGAAATCTGTTTTACGTCAATTCCTTACTAATACAATTGTAATCATTTCTATAAGCCTGTTTTGTACTGTTAAATAATACCTACTAAACAGTTTGGATGAGTTTTAGCTTTTATCGTCCTGTATCTGCTATATCATGACAACATGGAATTAGAAAGTATATCATATTCTAAGCATCAAATTTGTTTTATTTCCACTTTGATATTTTACTAGAAGTAAAAAAAAATATATTAGGCTCATGGGTAGATCTTCAAGCTAGGGACTCTAACAATTCAAATATGCAATAGGAAGACTTCTTAATGATTAAGCTAAAGCTTCAAAAGGGTGTTAATGCTATGGAAATTGTCTTCCATTATTATACTGATGTTTTAAGGGGCAGAGGACAAAAAACCTGATCCCAAAGATAAAAATATTATTGATACCCTTAGGGTACTAACATACAGGAGATTTTTTTCTTATATTTTGTGTCTTTTCACAAACTGCAACCTGATTCTTGCTACATTTTAGCAACAGATTTGTAATGGAGACTATAGATTATTTTTGTTAATGTGACTTTTGCCTTTAGTGTTTCCTTTTATCTATATGGACTTATATTAACTGTATTGTAAAATAAGGCACCATAAAAAACAAGTATAAATGTGAAACAAATATCCTTCTTTCTGATTAAAAACATGAGTTTTACATTCTACCATAAGGTAAATTCTTCGCTGATGACACCTATAAGCAACGTCACAGAAAGGATGGCCTTCGGTATTTTCTTTTATTAACTCTGCAGATAATATCTTTATCAGCATATAAAGATAAGTCTTTCTTGTCTACGGTATCTATACTCTATAACTATTTCTACTTCCTCTGTAAGTTACCTCTGTCGGTGAAAAATTCTGAGAGCATAAACGAGGTGTTTTACTTATATTTTTAGTTTTGAAAGAATCAAAAGTATATATAACTTTTAAGATAGTAATCCTGGAAAATATGTGTGCTCATCTGATGTATGCAAATTCAGAAGGACAGTTAGACTTTTTTGTCACATCGTAATTTTGATTCCTGGTCAAAAGAAAACATCACCAGAACTCTACAATTCTGGACTGTCTATCCAGTTAAAGTTTATATACTGTGCAATTCTCTTTTTCTTTTTCAGAACTACCGCAGTTCCTGTCACACAGATCCTTACCTTCAGAAGTTTAATAAGTTCAAATTATAGGCAAGAAATCTTAAGCATTTGCAGGTAATAAGCAGATCAAATATTCATGAAAGTGGGTAATTCAATTTTAAATATCCATGGACAGTTTGTTTCCATGGTTGTTTTACTACCCATACATTGCTGAATGCCACATGAGAAGTGTTTAAAGATTTTACAGCAGAAATCTGATTTTGAGAGTCAGTGCAAACTTAACTTGCATATAATTTGGATGCCAACAGTTATTTAGCAGCCTTATTCAGACACTACAGATATAGGAAGTATATTTCCATTCCAAAAAATCTGAAATTAAACAATGCATGAATTTTTCTATATCCTGATTTCTACATGATTATTATAGTTACCATTCACAGGACTAAATTTCAAACATACTTATTATTAAAAAGGAAAAAAAAAGAATTAAAGGCTTTAAAGTTTTGATTTATTCAGAGAGTCTAAAGGAACAGTCAAAAGGACAAATCCCATTCTATCTCTTTCCTTGATTCAATTTTATGGCAGGAATTCTCACAATCTGTATATAATCCTGTTCCAAACATCAAGGATAAATGTCAGTCCACGGGGAAGTTTAACTACACAAGTGTCATTAACCTTAAATGTGTCATGCTGGAAATATTCTCTGTCTGCTTTGAATTCCTACATATATGCTCTAGTCACTCCTTTGCGGAAGACTACATTCCCAGGTTTGCAAGGCAGGATTCACACTCCTTCCAGCCTAAAAATTCTATTGAAATAAATTGATTTCCTGAACCATAATCTGGCATACTGATCTGACCACAAGTGTGTTATTACAACTTTAGAGTACATTTAATTATTTTATAATGAATATTTTAAAAAGCATATTTTCATAATTCAATAGTTAAAATTACATATTGCAGTGATTAGAAAGCTATTTGTTCTAATTAAGCTAGTTTGCTAATGTTTTCAAGACTTATTTGCAAGCGTGACAGGACATAAGCATACTATTGTAGCTCACTATGATGAAAGCCAAGTCTGCCAGTGGAGTGGACCTGGAGTGAAGCAAAAGGGTAAAAGGAAAAGTTTTGGGTTATATAGGAAGAACACCAGGTCTGCACACTGTATTTTTTTAAAAGCTAAAAAATTTTGATGTCTTGGTTCAAGCATTCTGACTTGCTTAACCTCAAAATGAAACTTTACATTAGTGAGTATAGTCCCGGGGAGAATATTTTTTGCCTTCGCTTTCATGTTCATATGTTCATGGCTTTATAGAAATATGTACTCTGAGATTATGGAAGCACATACCCACCCAGAGCCGTTGGAGGGTCCCATGCTGGAGCAGATGAATGTGTCCAAAGGTACCCCGTAGGAAGCCTGTACTGGAGCAGGCTCTGGGCAGGACCTGTCACCACATGGAGAGAGGAGCCCCCACTGGAGCAAGCTTGCTGGCAGGACTTGTGACCCATGGGGGACCCACACTGGTGCAGCCTGTTCCTGAAGGACTGCCCAAAAGGGAAGGGACCAATGCTGGAGCAGTTCATTAAGAACTGCAGAAGTGATATTCAGAAAGTTCATGAAGGACTGTCTCCTGTGGGCGGGACCCCGTAATCGGTGCAGGTAAGAGTGTGAGGAGGAAGGAGTGGCCGCAACGTCCACTTCCCGTCCATCTGTAGCACTTAGGAGGAGGAGGTAGAGAAGTTAGAAATTTAGTTGGAGTCAGGAAGAAGAGAGGGAAGATTTGGAGTTATTTGTCATTACTGTATTCTGATTTGATTGAAAGTAAACTAAATTAATTTCCCCAAGGTCAGCTCTGTTTTGACTGGGATGATAATCAGTAGGTGATCTCTCCCTTCTCTTGTCCTTGTCTCAGTCTATAAGCATTTTGCTGTGTTTTCTCTCCCATGTACAGCTGAGGAGGGGAGGGACAGAGCAGCTTTGGTGAGTACCTGTCATCCATCCAGGGTCAACACACAATAAATACCACTACCATTTTGAAAGGGCTTGGATGTTTGTTTCACACACTCTTTGAAGGGTTTCAATGCTAGAGCTTTAATATCTGTAGTTGCATGGGAAACTCTACAGGTGTAAGTTACTGAATTTATAAGGACTCATCACAGTGAGGCCTCAGACCCCTCGATTTCCTCTGAAGTAAACCTCTGTATTTGGTCAGGACCTACAATGTTATAGAGGAGCAAAGTAAGAGCAGGTTATAGGGTACCAATTTTGTTTGCTTTGGCAATCTGTGTAATCCTAAATGAAATTAAACTAGAGGCATGCTTCTAAGTAATCTACTCCATGATTATAAAGTTGTACATGCAAAATATGCCAAAAATCCAGGCAGGTTCCCCAAGCAGATTTTACTAGTTTGACGTTTGCTATATGCTGGTCACGCTTTCAGTCATGTGACAGTTACATACATATCAGGTATTTGAGGTAGCAAAATTCATCAGTTTAAGCAAACAGTCTTAATTTTAAGACTTATGTCCGTAAAGACCATAAAAATTCATAGAGACAGCTCTGACCATTGTCAATTCTAGTAATTATATGAATTATAATGTAGAGAGCATATGAATATGTAAATACTGCATTAACTTTCATGAATTTTTGCACCAGTGTAACAAATCAGTTTTCTGTGTTCAGTACTTGTAAAAGTGAGACTGACAGGAATCTTCTAATATTCCTTTAATGAAGATTAGCAATGTTACATTTCAATTGTATTTCTTAGCCATCAAACTGTTTAGGAACCAAAGAGTCTATTCAGAGGGCTAATAAGCAACTCTGCATCAGTGGAATTTCTCTGGCTGACTCAAGTCATTTCTATACTTCCCCAAGGCTTCTACCCAACTGCAGTGACAGAGTCTGAAGAAATTGTTATGTTATTCTATTATTTATTTATTTATTTATTTATCTTTAACAGTGACTACTGATTTTCAAGGCTTATGACCAGCAATGAGAAGTAATAAAATACATAATGCAATGGTATAATAAGGTGGCCTGAAACTATCCAGATTTTTCTATCCTCAGGTACCATGCTGTATTAGCTGCTGCCTTTTTGCATAGCTTTTTTCAGTTTCCTTACTCCAACACTAACCTGCTTACTTCTCTAGGTATGATATTTTGCCATTACCAACTGCTTTTTTTATGCGTAATCCATCATATCATAGGTAGCCCTGCACACATGCACACCTTTTTATTCGGCTGCTAGTTTCCAGCTCTTGGTGGCTAATTGGTAACGTTTAGGAAGGTTTTTTTAATATATTCAAAATGAGTTGTATGCCTTTTACAATGCTCCCAGAGCAAAAAAGGAAGAACACATTTCTGGCCACAAGAATGAACATGTGTTTTCTATTATCGTACTCTGTCCTCAAGCCTCATTAGTGAAAAGAAATCCTCCATCTCCAGTAAACCTCCCACTCCATTAACCTGTGTTTTTTCTCCTCATTTTAATGCAAGAATTAAAATGAAAAAGTAGATTTTTAGTTACTACTTAGATGTGAGAGAGAGGTATTAAATCTGTTTCTGTAAAATAACAGATATTACAAGGTTTCTTAAACAAATATTATAAACTATAAGCATATTATTTATTTAAAATAGGAATCACAATAGAATCCAGAACACAAAAGCCATATGGAGAACCACAGCAACAGGAAATTGATGTCAAAAATCAAACCGGTGAAAGGCAGAAATGGACATAAAGCAGTGATCTCTCTCTCAAAGAGCAAAACTACTGCATGTTTTGCTGAGACCAAGATTCTAAATTTTGCCTTCTGGAAACTGCTGTTAGGAAGGTTTCCCCAAAGGACTGAGATACAGGAGAATTGGAGTAATGATGTCAGGAGCTAGAAAGGGCATACTGAGTTTTAGGACTGAAGTCCTAGAGCCACAAGCAGATTTACGTGTCTTTGCAGTCGTCCAGTATGTCTTCAAAAAAAAAAAAAAAAAAGTAGTTCAGCTTGGATAAATAAGAAAAATACATCTTTCCAACTGTGGAAACAGCTCCCTGTCCAATGCCCAGAACAGGTGCAAAACAGCAGTTGCATAGTTGGCAGTAATAGAATGCAAACAACTTTTTTGTTATTTCAGCTCTATGCAGCATAATAAATTATGTCAATGTTACAATGTTCTATGCTGCTTTTTTGGGTTTGTTTTTTGGGGGTTTTTTTGGTTTTTTTTTGGTTTTTTTTCTTTTTTTTTTTTTTTTTTTTTTTTGGTCAGAGGAACATTGCTACATTGCTCCCACTTTTCTGGACAGTTTAAATAAAACCTGGTCTAAGAAAAATCCTCACCAGATAGAAGGCAACCTTGCACTTGTGGTGCAGAAACTCTTCTGTGGATTTGGTCCCTACAGGGTAGATTAAAATTAAATTCTTCCTTTATCATTACTGTTCTTTTCTGTTAGAGCTGTGTCTGCAGTGCAAAATTGATACAGCTTTAAATGCTGAAGGCCTGGTAGCATTAACAGAATTGGAGTCTGGTGGTTAACAAGTCCTAAGTCTCCTGCAATATTAATTCCTTTTCCCCTCCTTTATTCCTTTTAATCCATTTGTTCCAGCTTCTTAAGTTGTTCTTTTAACTGCTTTCCTTCTTTTCATCAGGGTGAAGTGAAAAATGGTTGCCTTTTGTTACTAATATATCTGATGTGCCCAGAATATACAAGCTGTTATAACAAATCTACAAAGATTACTTTGTCAATATAGAGAATATCTAGCACACAAAATCCAGAAAAAGAATGCTTAATGTAAAATTGTTTGCTTTGGGAAGGGAATAATGGAAGAACACAAATAGATGACCATTTATTTTCAACACATGATCATTTATTTTCTTAGTTAACAGTCTCAGAATGATGAAATAAGTTCAGTTGGAAGAGACTTTGGGAGGCCTGCAGCCCAAACTTCTGTTCATAGCAGAGTTGACCCTTAATTCAGACAAATTTGCTCAGGCTTTTGTCCTGCTGAGTCTTGAAAACCTCCAAGAATGGAAATGGTGTAACGCCTCTGGACAACCTGTTTCATCGCTGGGCTGTCCTCCTGGAGAAAAGGCTTCTCCTTCTTTCGAGCCTGAGCCTCTCATGTTAAAGCTTGTTTCACTGCCTTTCAAATTCCTGTCACACACCACTGTGAAAGGTCCAACTGCATCTCTTCTTCCCCTTCTATTGGTGCTGGCAATAGTGTTGAGTACCCCTGAAGCCATCCTTTCTCCCAGCTGAACCAGCCCTGGTCCCATAGCCTCTTCTCACAGGGAAAGGGCTCCAGGCCTCATCCTCCTGGTTGCATCCCCTGAACGCACTCCACTCTGTCCATGCCCTTCACATATTTTAGGGATCAAAACTGAATGAAATATCCAGATATGGTCTTATGAATGTGATGTAGAAGAATATAATCCCTTTCCTTGATGCCCCTATTCATAAAGGCCAGTATATTTTTGTACTTTGCTGCTGGGCTGCACTGCTGATTTCATACTATTGTACTACAGCCATAGTTTCAAAATATAGGGTGCCTTAATCCATCTTTTCTTGAGACCAAGTAATTCAATCCTTGTGTTACACTGAAAAATTTTAATCACCTCCTGCACTACCAGGGAAACAGCTGTTTTCTTTACCTTTTTCAAGGGACACCATACTGCTTATACATCCCAAACTTCATAATCCTTCTCTAAATGTTCTAATAGTGATCTTCGCTCTTCTGTATCAGTTGTATTATTTTAGCTTCTATCCCTTCACTGTTACAAAATCATTCCTTTTCCCCATATAGTAACATTATAGGTACCCTGAACTATCTTCTAATTACATTATAGATACCCTGAATAATTTTCTAATTATCTACAGCTTGCAAAGTTATGCCATAGCTACTTCACTTCTCTTGTTGTTTTTAATGTCAGTGGCGACTGTCTGTATGAAAAACCCCAAAACAATCTTGTCATGTTATGGTTCTTCGCCACTCTATAAAAACGAGCATGCAAACTAAAATAAACCAAAAAAAAGTAAAAGAGAGAAAGAAAACATAGGTGTATAAATTTGTATGTTCACTATAACAACGTAAGGCTACTACTTTGTGTTTGAGCCGTAATGAATATAAGGAAAATTGAAATTAATTCCAGACCAGAGCTAACATGTACCTTATGTCTGTCTATAGGCAGAAAAATATAGCCAATGCCTCACAGAAATCAGATATTTTCTCACAGAAATCAGACATTCTTTTATATTAAAAAGAGGATCGCATAGAAATTGAGCCCAAGAGCTGATTATTTAGAATCACAGAATCACGGAATATACTGAGTTGGAAGAGGCCCATCGGGATCATTGAGCCCAACTCCTGGCCCTACACTGTTCACTCCAAGAATCACACCATATGTCTGACAGCATTGTCCAAATGCCTCTTGAACTCTGTCAGGCTTGGTGCTGTGACCACTTCTCTGTTCCAGTGTCCAAACACCCTCTGTGTGAGGAACCTTTTTCTAATATCTAACCTAAACCTCCCAACTCAGCCATTCCCTCAGAACCTGTCCGTGGTTACAAGAGTGAGGAGGTCAGTGTCTAGCCATCCACTTCCCCTCGTGAGGATGCTGAACACTTCAGTGAGGCCTCTCCTCAGTATCAT
>VZTA01018834.1:0-22911 GCA_013398855.1 Mohoua ochrocephala
GTCTCAAACCAGGACACCTCCCCAATGCAATGAAATGGAGAGTAAAAAAAGAAGTTTCAATTTCTTACTTTAATAAATTAAATTGCATAGCATATAAAAATCTCCAACATATTCAAATTTTCACCTCTCGTAAGCACATAAAAGCCCAAATTATCTTCTCCGCAAGTTCAATTAAGCTACGGCTAAGCAAATTTCCTTTTCAGTGCTTTGTAGAGTGCAAGTATGATCACAATGGCATAGTTACACAATAATTGGTCTAATCAAAGCTATATAATGTTAGTATTGTGAATGAAGTAGTGTTGCTCATTAGCCTATTACAAAAGAATTACTGTAAATTCAGCCTACGTGCAGCATCACTTCCTGTGCAAACAAACACAGATAATGCAACAAGCTTGAAACACTGCCAAGCTGGCAGACCGGCAGCACAAATTATGCAAAGAACCAGAAAGCCTTCAGTAGATTCAATAGAGCTTAGCGGATAAGAATGATTAAGTGTTTCTGTGTACAACTACAAATCACAGTAATGAATCAGACTAAAATTTCCAATAAGGGACTTAACTGCACCAGCTGGCCTTCTGCAGCAGCATTATAATGTGAAATGATGACATCCTAAATAGTAGTGTTTGCAACTTTCACAAAACCTGCCTAAAGCAAGTCCTTTGTTTTGCTTCAGTTTTTTGAAAGCTTGTTTGTTTTGTTGTTTTTTTTTTTTTAAATAATAAAACATTGCAGCACCTAAAATTACAGGAAAGCTACAAAGCTCTACTGTTCCTTCTTCTCTGCTTCTTCTCCTTTTTTTCTAACCAAATGAGAAAATGTCCCGTATCAGCTCTAACAGATTTGCTTTCAAAACTGCTCAGACTACTGAATACCACTACAGATTTGCAATTACATCCTTTTTCTTTTTTTTAATCAGAAATTTAGTGGTAACAAGTCTAAATTAAAACCCCTCTTCCCTTTGTTGCAAAGGAGGGGAGATAGCAAAATACCTCAGGTTCAAAAGTATGATGTTTTGGAAATCCGGGATATATGTATCCATACAATAGGAACAAAAAGCATACATACGCATGTGTACATATACATTCATATGAATGTATGCACACGTATGCATTATATATGTGTGTGAGTTTTTCTCACATATGGGCAAAATAAGCCTCTCACATATTTGGACTTCTTCACTTTTTATGCTTGGGGCATAATCTCAGCCATGCAGTACCCACACGAATAGAAACAGAAGAGGTTTTGGCTTTCTTTCATAGCGGAATCAGTGTTACTCTGAGCTTCTGTCACATCATCCAGGCTAATCCACATCATGCTCCAGGGCCCAACACTCATTACTCCCAAGCTGAGATGGAACATTTTCCTCAAGTTAAAATACTGACGTGACCATACACAGAGAAGAACTTCTGATAAACAACCTCTCATAAAAATGTATTTAGACTGGTTTTCCACATTCTTCAGAAAACTGGAAGAGGGAAGAGTCCCAGGCAAGATAATGGTCTAGATAATCAATGACTTGAACCAAATGAGCACTTCAAAATGTCATTTATACCAAAACCCTGAAGGAAGTCGTAACAATATTAAATGCTACCACAAAATCTATGAAGCTATCCAACTCCTCTACCTTAGTAAACTGGATTAGGTGATGCAACATCTTTACCACTATCAGCTTCTGTGAGTCTGTAATAAAGCAACACTCTTTAATATGGCTTTAATAGTGAAACTGTCGTAACTTGAAGACTGCACCCACAGGCAGAAATATTATAGAATTTTATTAATCCCTAAATTCAGATCCCACTACACACAGGCTTGGGGCAGGGAACCATTGTCACTAAACCTAACTTCATTTAACAAAACTCTTAAGAGTCACTAATTCTTAGAGAGTGAACGCTGTACCATTAGGCCTTCTGTACTACTCACCTCTACCCAGGTGTGCACCCTACAGATGTCCAGTCTGCACATTTCTCTGGAACCTGCCTTGCAGAGCTCTAATAGAAAAAGAGCCACTATAATTGCTTATTTCTTTTTTTTAACTTAGAGAAATGCTTTCTTATTATGACTCTCTACTCATGACTAGTGAATTCTCATCATTTTCCAGGTAATCAACATCTGTAACCGAAATGTTTTTACCGAAATATTTTTAGCCTCTCCTGCCTTAACCTTTACTTTCATAAAATGGGGTAAGGTTGTTTTAAGAATTGCTAGTATCACCAGAATCTGTGGCTTAGTTGATATTTATTGGGAACCAGTTACTACTGCTTCCTACTCTGAAACCTAAGAATGAATGATTGGAGAAGGTAAAAAAATCCAACAAAGAAATAGGGAGCTCAATACCATTACACAAGTAAGTGCTGTCAGGTCTTTAAACATTGTTCTTCCATCTTAACATGCTATGGCAGAGACAAATGCAATCTATTTCTGCCATAGCAGGGAACTATTTTGTGTTGATCTGCACAATTCACATAAACGAACCTGCAAGAGCATAGCAGGACCTTCACAGTGGGGGCAGGGGGCATTATGTCTGGTGGGGAATTTATAAAAGAGACAGACCTACATCTGCCTTGAAAAACTGCACACACCTTCAATGCACTGAATAATTTAATGCCTTCAAGCATTGATTGATTAAATGTATCCAATCAATTTTACACAGTACTTTTCTTCTACTTATGGAAGAAGAAAAAGAGACTGTTTTTTATCATATTCCACTAGGATCAATGAGTAAGTATAAGATTAGTCACTAGGTTCTAGTGTTCAAAGACGCAGGGATTTACTTGAAACATAATTTTTGGCCCAAAACTGTTTTGCAATTTCCTAATTTTCAGAACTTTTAGACAAATCATGTTGAGAGAGTTTTCACTGGTTTCCAGCTGTAAGCAGTCGAATCTTGCAATGGGCTGTACAATAGCTAGGTGTCAACTGAATTAATCTCCTTTGTCAATTGTCTCCTGCAGCTGGTTTGAGACAAAAGCAAAGAGAAACATTTGAAGAAGATAGAGCCTGCACCTCTTCTTCTTTCACTTTTAAGTGTTAGGCTTAAATATTTTTGACAAACATGGAATACAAAAAGGATTCCAATAAAAGTAATTCACCTGAAACCACAGGCACTGCCCCATGTTTACTGTTATGCTTACATTAAAATTCTCTGCTGGATAGCAACCCTTGCCCATTTTTTCAACTTTTCCTGCTCTTCATCTGCAGCTAACCTACTGGCTTAGAACTTCACCTACGTATTCCTTAGTTTAGTACCGCAGCCTATTATTCACACAATGTCAGTCTTAGTGAAAATTACAGTATGTGTCGATATCATAATTGTCTGTTTCAAATCTAAGAGAAAGTTAACACATTATTCCTCAGGATCTGTAAATCTAGGACAGCTCACCGCTGGACTAACTTCTCCAGTTTTCTGAGCCTGGTTAGTTACCAGCTTGCATGGCCTTAATGAGCTCCTATATGTTGTGGTGTCTGCACATACCCTTTCTTTCCTTGCTCAAAGTGCCAACAAGAAGTACATGAAGATTTAAGGATTTATCTCTACCGCCTGCTGCCCTGCATACACAAAAAGCACACATTCCATCACGGGCATGATGAAATGTCCATTACCACCTACAGCCCTCTGCTCTGACTCATCCCTTTTTACTTCCCGTCCAACTCTCTTCTGGGGGAACACTCACGTAACTTCTTTCCTCTTCCCCAAGCTCACAGGGGTGAACTCTTAGTTGCCAGAGATTCTTAATACCGCACATGCTAATAACTAAATCTCCTGAGAGTGAAGAGATTGGAAACTGAGTAGATGATTTCTCTTAGTGTGATGAACACCCTGCCTGTCACTGTAACACTCACATCAACACTTCCCAGTATTAGCAATACCATATTTCATATTCTGCAAGCTGTGCTTGTAACTGAAGATGTACTCCAAATTTCATTATTTCATGTAAAGACCCTTTACAGATTTTTTCCCCATAAGGCCCTTTCACTTAACCAATAAAGATAAACTGGAAAGCACAATGGGATGGCAAAACACCATTCAGCCAAAAGTAAAAGTTAATGACAAATTCCCAAATTTCAAAGAATCAATGAAAAGTCTATTTTACACCATAGTTTGAATTACCTGTTTACGATGCATTCCAGTGCAGGCAGATACCCCCTTCCCACAGCAATCCACATCGGAATAACATGAACAACATTTATATAAATATATTTATCCTGCATGTTTTCCCCTCAAGTACATTATCTTTCTTTCACAGCACAAAGCTAAGTGTGTAGCACACAGAACACAGCTTCCAACACAGTTAAGCCAGCAGAGATGCAAATGCTGTTACCTGCTACCAACAAAAACCCTGCTCCTTTAAGCATGTCTCTGTATTTTCGAAGTTCTGGTACTTCCAACTATTCTCATGACCAATGATCTACAACATTTATTTCATCTTTTTGTCAAATGCTATTCAGTCTTTCCAGGACAGTACATAAAGGAAGCTCTTGTCTCGGGGTGCTGTGGCCCTGCAGGAGCGTGCTAGAAGAGGACTTGCCATCTTGGCAGCCTACCAGAGGAGGAAATGAGCCTTGAGAGGAGACTGAGGGGAGACCATGATCTCAGCTGCCATGGAAACTGAGGAAATAGCAAAACCATAGGCTTGCCTGACCCACAACTCCATGAAAAGGACAATGTGACGCAGCAGCTGGTTTTGAAACCATTCAAAGGCAAGCACATTGCAGCAAGATCACAGTGCCGAGATCCCCAAGCTAATAGAAATTTTAATTCTTCTGAAAGCACAGGTAGAATCATCACTAAAGTGTGCTGTCACGTTAATTAATCCTGTTGGGATCTTGTCATATCATGTCACTACCAGCCTTGCAGGTGGCTGGGATATCCACCTGTGCTTCGCTGTGTGGTACTGAGGGGCCCTCAGTAATCCAAACAATCTCCAAATAGTTTGGAGATTGTACTGTATAGAGAACACCCGGGACAGCACGGACTGAATAACAATGTCTATGCCTATGTCTTTATTCTGCAAGTTATTTTCTTACAAACAACAAAAGAAATTATTAAATTGATTCCTCCATTTGATACTATTATCAGTCTTCACTGATTAGCAACCTCTCTGTTTATGCTATTACCTAAAAAATATGACAGAATTTATAAACAGAAATTTATGAACTAGGTAATAGGGCTGCTTGGGAATGGTGCTTCTAATAATGGAGAATTTAGCCATAAATCAGAGCATTTCAACTTGATGACACTACAGAAAAATCTATTCAGCTGTAAATATATTTCATGCCTCTTTCCCTGGGATAGCCCAAAGGTGCCCATAAACTTTTTATTTATCTTGGAAGCATGCAAAGTCTCCCCTGACAGTCTCTTGAGGATTGTCTTTGCCACTGTATCAACTCACATTCTTAAAACTACTTTTCCAGTGCAAGAGTCTTGGGAAAATCTCTGGAACATCTATGGATCTATGCAGCAAATACGTCCAAATTAAAATCTATGGGCAAGTTCTTTATGAAGAGCTCCCAGGAATTCATGAAAAAGGTCTCAACTATTTTTTTTAGAAAACATCCCCAACTGCCTTTCTAATCATTCATATTATTCGATCCTGGAAGAACACTGCATGTGCACACACACAAACTAAGCAAAAAGGAAAGATTATTGGGATGAGATTTTGTAAATATTTATTCTCAACAGATTACACACAAATGATACATTAGAAATGGATACTGGTAGATAAGTTATATTATCAACTGTTAAGTTATGCTTTCTCACCTAATTTTTACTAAGACTCCTACAGAGTGGACTAGTCCTTTGGAAACGCTGAGAAACAGATGGCCCTATTGATAATCAGTATGTAAATTGTAGATACAAGTGAAGAAATAACATGTTGGGCAAAGAAAATCAATAGTGGTAAAGAGACCCAGCAGACACCACTGCTTGTGTTTACGCTATTCATACTTTTATCCCACCATGTTACAGAAAGGTCAGAAACTGCATGAAGAAAAACCTTTTTAGAAAGAAAGCAGAAAGCAAATGATTTCTCCTTGTATGTAGTAATCTGGGGGAATAGGGAGATCTAATCTTGGGAATAACCCTGTCCTGGCTCAGCACAGGTAGGTAGAAAATTGCTTCCTCTACCTTAGAAGACTAGATTTACAGTGCTTTTTATAAATCACCAAGTTGCTGCCATTCTCAAGTTTCCCATTATCGACTGCATTATATTCAGGTAGGTTTTGCCTTTTAAAATATTACCTTTGTAAAACAGTACCAAGGACTGTGGGAGCAATAATACACGGATGAAGGCTGATGTCAAAAAGTTTCTTAATTCAACAAGAGTATGCATCTTATTCTAATTTAAAAGAATTTTCAGTCATCACCTACTGCATGTATACTTAAGTTGGAGATGTCATTTTTTTCCACTGTTTTCCATGACATGTAATACCTCTTAGAAATTTAGAATTATTATGTTGTCTCTTCACAGTTAACACTCACGTATTCCCGACACTTCACATGCAATTGAAATTAGACTACCTAGCTTTGTCTGATAATTCTTGCACCTTATATAGTACCTTATCAAACTAAAATGTCTAGTTCTACACTGAGATTGTTTAATATAAACAGTGTAACTCTACAAATACTGTTTTTTTGTTAATTAAGTGCAGCTGCAGATCGAGAACAGTTTAAACTTTTCCTTTCACTATGTACTATCTTGCTTGTTTGAAAAGCTCCAGATGGATGCATTTAACATAACTAGACACTCAGAAGAACATTCCTTATGTCATTCATAAAACTGTACTTGAAATGATCCAACACACAAGGAAGTCTTATTTTCCTCAGCTCTTTGCAGCCCCTACTGAGCAAAGCACTTTAACAGACACTTATTTAAATCAATTTATTGAAATTTAGCCATTCCACTGTGTCCTGTTTCCCACAATGAAGTGTGAAATAAAAGAACAATCTCGACTCAAAAATGCAATTTGACTCCATCTTCTTAGCACTCAACAGTCATGATTCAACCATGTGTATGGTTCAGGTCCTACATATTCATATTTCTGCCTCAGAAAAAGCCACAAAAACACCTGAATTTATCATATATTTCCTCCTTACATTTAACCAGTCCAGCATGCAAAGAAAATCAGAATGCACAGACGAAGAGAAAAAGAAGAGGGGAAAAAACCCCACCAGTCTCAAACAACTTACACTGCATCAGGCTTCACCTACACTTTAACAGGCAGTTTTGAGTTCTCTGGCTTCATATAAGAAGAGATGATGTCAAAGTAATATACAGCAGTAGGATACTATCACAATAATTTTATTCATTTGGTACTGGCACAGTGGGTATTTCCCTAAATGTATTTGTACCAGCAGCTTGCAATATTTAAAGATGTATACCTTCTAGTTCAAAAAAAATCAAAGAGTAAACATTCTAATCAAATTATGCATACATAATGACTTCTAAAATCCACTTCTACTCTGCTCATATGTTGGTAAGTAACTAAACTAATTATAATGGATTTATGGTTTACAAGTCAGTCATGAACACTACAAAAATGTCTATAGGATTAACTTTTGAAGTATTTACCTGTGCGTAAGCCTTCGGTGACTAATGCAAACAGCAGTTTGTTGATCCTGTGCAACACAGACTTTATGGCGACTACATTTCATCTTCAAACATGGATCTTTAGCTGGATCTAAAGCTGAAAATAGTTTTAGAGAGTTGTTAACAGTTGTCTGAATATGAGATTAAGGCAAGAAACACCACACATAAAACCCACCCAGTACGTGGAGGGGGTTGGCCTGCTGCTTGTGAAGTGCTGGACTGAAAGGAACCAGGAAAAAATACAGCTGTTGTGTAGGTAAGAAAGTACTCCCTGCTACACTCTTTTAACAATTGCCACTCTGACTGTCATCCCCAAATAATGGTATTTCCACCTTGAAAGCCATTTCCCTTAAGTGTTCACTAAGACACAACCGGTTCCTTCCTACTCAAAATTAAGTGGTGAACAATGACACTGAATTTACTAAGCAATTATTACTCAGATGAGATTTTAGTAAAAGCAAACTAAAATATGCAGGTGAGTGATTTGTCCGACTCCATCTTTAAACGTAAATTCTACCTCCTTCTAGGCTTCTGTTTCTGCTTTGTGGTTTGTTTTTTGGTTTGGTTTGGTTTTTCAGCTGGTCCTTTAGTCATTATCCATACTTATTTCTGAAGTACAATTCCAACTACAAAGAGTGATTTCTGGCTATAACACTGGAAGATCTAAATAATGCAGTTTGTTGCTTACTCTTAAATTTGCATTTTTCTGGAGTAGCAATGCCTACATGGCTATAATATAGAAAAGCATCTGCCAATTTAAGCTCTCACAAGAAACAATCAACTTCTCCCTTCTCTGATCTCCATGGTGTCCTTTCAGGTAACCTTAACTATTCCAAAACTGACTTTTTTACCCCTATTGGTATCCCTTTTTTAATCAAGAAAGCTACGAACAACTGGAATTCAGTTTTCCTGTGTACTTCTTCACATTCGCATATTACTGTCCAGTATTTAGTTGTATTTCAGAAACGTTCTTTCCCCATTTCTTGCATCTGCTGATAAAATATCACAGAATCACAGAATATTCTGAGTTGGAAGGGACCCACAAGGACCATCAAGTCCAACTCTTGGCCCTGCACAGGACATTCCCAACAATCACACCATGTGTCTGAGAGCATATATTTGCATATACATTTTCTGAAAGAAAATTTATGTTTCTTCTGTTCTTCAGAATCAAAAGTAATCTTTTAACTACATTTCTATTTGACCTGACAGATGAAGCCTGCTAACCATGCATGTACCCAGAAAACAAGAACCAAGATGATCATTAGTTGCAATTTTGATGCATGATGTTGTAGTGCTAAGTGTGATTAAATATAGTCCGAGCAGCGACTTGTTCAGTTTTCTTTCTTAATACATTCAGCTGTGCAAAACAAATACATCATATTATCAACAAAGCAGAAAAGTGATGGAATCATTACTATAATAATAATTCAATGCAGACAGAAAAGAAGTATTTTGTTAATTGCAGCAAAAGACATAGGAAAAGATGTATTCTTCTTCCACGCATTTTTAATTCCTACAGCAAACTAGCCATTAAACCACCACAAGTAATGCAGAATAAATCCAATTACAACAATTCTAGACAAATGGGAAGCAAATGCAGTAAAAAAAAAAAAAAAAAAAAAAAAAAAAAAAAAAAAAATAAAAAAAAAAAAAAAAAAAAAAAAAAAAAAAAAAGACTGAACTAGGGTAAGAGAGATGGAGTCAAAATTAAGGAGAGCATACCCTTCTCCAATTTCCTTTAGATTTTAGATTCCATTTCAAATACTCCCTCTGCTCAAAGTCAGGCAGAATGTAATGCTAGCCCCTAGTAAGCATGAACAGATAATCATTTAAGGTACTGGTCCAAGCACCTCTTCCCAGAATGTTCCCTGATGGAGACACTGAGGTGGCAATAGTGGAATATGGCCTATCTTCAGATAACTCTTTTGTAAAACGGAATAGATTAATGAAATAAAAAAACATGAGAAAGAGAAATCTGGAATCTTATACGGATGCTGAGTTTAGCATCAAGTAGAAAACAGGTTTCAGGAAAAGGATGAATAGGGGAGATCATGCAACCATTCCCACTGAAATGGTTACTTCATTTCTAAAGTTCTTGGGACTCTGAAGGTGTGTTTTGACGTTTCCATCAAATTTAGCTAGCCATAAAATATGCTTTTGGCAATATGTTACATTTTGGCAAAATGTTACAGGCAGAACCCAGTTTTACAAGCAAGAGACGGTAATTTCCCATTTTGTCTTGATGCCAACATGAAGATGGGTATCAAATGGAAACCAGGACCCGTCACCAGTTCCTACAGAACCAATGTAATCTTTTGGTATTTGCCGACTCAGTGGTTATAACCCCTTGATCACCTCAGGTGAGGTATACACTCATTATAAAGCACGGCTGGCTACGGGACTGTGTAGGGGCTACTGTCTGTGCAAGGTGAGTAAGCCAGCAGAGCCATGGGTGCCAAAATCACAAGACCATTTTTATATTCAAAAGCACGTTCAACACTCCCGGTCTTGCCATTGACACTAACTCACATTATCACTCCATGACCTGCTGAACTTCTCTGTCAGCTGTGACTTCCCTGTAGAAGTGTTTTTTCCTCACCTTACATGTGACACATGGCCTCTCTTCTCCCAGTATTTTTTTGTGAAACTCTCTTAGTTACTGAACCAGTTTTACTGATGCAGAAGTCAGAGAAGAATGTATATCCTTGGAAACATTTTTTTTGAAAAGCAAGGGACAGACCAGATAAATAACTGAAACAAAAATGCAGGTTTTTGGACTGTGAAAAACTAACGGAAGGGTCAATGTCTGCCTGGACTAACAACATGCCAGAGGATAAAACAAGAAAGAACACGAAAAGAAATGTTGCTAGAAATTGTGAAAACCACTATAAGTCTTCCTCTTTTTTTTCTTAGGAACATCAGGTGCTCAAGTCAACCCTCTATAAGGTACATAGCATCCACATCAGACTGCATTAGTGATTTTGCCAGCTTTGAAAGGACTAAAAAAAATTAGATACTTACAAAAGCATGGAAATGCCGTTTTTTTAAGTCTATTTTATTTGATACTTGGAACTGACACATGGACAATTTTCATGGGAAATAAAGGCTAAACCACAAGAAAAACATTTTTCAAAAATGAGGTCTGAAGTTCTTCGTGCTGGAGAAGAACTGAACTCCCCTTACAATGCAGGGACATAGCTGACTATGTGTCTTGTCTCTACAAGAAGTCGTCCTAAATATCTTAAACTACTATGAAAATGCATACATTTATTCCAGGAAAAGTACCCTAGATTTCCACTAAGCATGTAACTCATTTATATCAAGAAATACATGGCACTAAGTCTTTACTTCTTCACTGCATCTTCTTGCTATCCCTAACAAAACATTCCTGGCATTCCCTCATCTCACTCAGAGTATGCAGACTCGCCCAGACAACACCACGTTTCCTTCCATTTCTGTTAAAGTAAGCAGGTTTGAAACAGTACAATGTTCACACCAAAATCATCACAAGCGTCAAAATCCCCCAGTGGGGGGGAGGGATACTGATGTATTCCTTGCAGCTATTGTCTTCAACATGAAATAGGTATCAATCCAAGTTTTTATCCAATTAACATTTACTAAAATATAACCATGTTTATGAAAATTAGAGGCCTTTTTCCCCCCATAACTGAAGTGAAAACATCAGTTGTACAGCACAGTTACACTGCTACTGAAAACAGGTGAAGGCTTGTGCTATGGTGAGGAGATTCTAGATGTAAGAAATGTATTTATGTAAGTCTTGTCAGAAATCATCTCTTTATTACTGTATCAGCTGACTTCCTAGAATGTCACATACAACCAGCTTCTAAACATGCAGGTCTGATCTTAGCTTTAACAATTTGATAATGTCCAGCTTTACACAGCTTCTAATACTCAGGAAAGTGTACTTGCTACAGATTATTTGTCTACATGCCTACTATACATTTGTCCATATATCAGGCTACAATACCATGAAATGTCATGTTAACTAAATTTCAACAAGCAGAAAAATATCACTGCCACAAAAAGCATTTCAAAAGTATTAAATGCTTTTTAACATCTACTATCTATTTCTCTAAGAACTTACATTGTAAATGACAAGTAAGTTGCTCTCCTGAAAAATTACAAAACACAAGTAGGAACTTCTGGTGACTTTTATAGAGTACTATGGATTTGTTCTTCTCACATGCTAAGGAAGCAATTAATATTCAGAAACTTGATTCAATTGTTACTAATAGATCTCCTTATTTATAATTCAAATTCGGAAAAGCAATTAAGAACAGTTTCCTATCATCCCTTCTGTAAGTTAATTTACAGCTAGCACTCCCAAAAACTGACATTAGTCAGAATACCATTTTTATAGGGAATATAACAAGAAATAAAGACTGGAAAGCCATAACATAGGAATATCTGAATGGGAGTACTGTGACAGAAACCACAGTAAATTATCATTATTCTACAATCTTTTGAGCGCATTCTAACAGGTTCCTTACTTTACACTCCCAGTAAAATGAAAGGTGAAAAAAGGTTAAGGACAAAGTTTTCAGACGTAAAGTCTCTTTCCTTCCTCCAGAGTTCTGACTTATTTCTGATGGGCCAAAGAAGCAACTAAGTATTTTATTTCCACTTACCAAAACTTCAGCTATTCTTTCTGCATCCCATGAGTCGTTTAATTCCTCCACTTTAAAAGACAAGACTTGACTTCCTTGCCTACAGAGTTTTCATATTTGACAATGGAGGGAGAAAAAAACCTTAAATTATCTGAAAGGTTTAACTAAAATATTAATAATCAGGTCAAATGACTGGGTTATAACCCAAGGCAGACAGAGCCGTAGAAGGGAATGACTCATATTACCTCCTTTGATTAACCACACAGTTCCCGAAGGTACCTAAAGACCATCGGTATCTTCTCCATTTGGAAAGATGACAATTTCTCACCTGCTGTAGCAGGATTTCTCACTGAAAAGTGTCGTGGGTCTAGATAATTGCAGAAAGCCAGCCCCACAATTTCCAGTAACAGCAGGGAGGAGAGCAAGGCAGAGCACATAAATACTCAGTTGCTATTGTCAGCTAACACAGAACCCAGATAAATGTTTAATTAACATTAATAGTGGCAATGGTTATCTTTTGCCTAAACTGTACAGTGATCAGCACTCAGAATTTGCATGCGCACATACAGACCCTCCTCTGTCATGGTGTGAATCCACACTGCTGTGGACTCATGACAAGAAACCCCCATCTTACTATGCAACATATCTACTGAGAATAAACTAACTTCAACAAGAAAATGAATCACTGTGCAGCTAACAACCTGAAATTCATAAATAAAAGTGAGGGAATAAACAAGAAACAGCCTACCTCAGTAACTTGATGGGGATGTTCTAAAAAAGAAGAATCTCGTATTTTTGTTTCTTTTCCCAGGGACTGTATTTGCCCTGTAAGATTCACTGTATAGCATAAAAACCAGAATGGGTAACTATAGCTGGATGCTCACAAGAGGAATCTTCCTGAACACCAGTTCCATCTGGACACATGAATCTACAACTGCAATAAGAAGGCTAGAGAGCAGGTTTTTCTGTGGGTGGCCAAAGAAGCAATTAAAAGTTTAGATTCAAATCCCTGAACATCATTGGTTGTCTAGCCTGGTTTCTAACTTGTGAACAAGCGCTTCAATAATTAAGGTGGCTGTGAGTATGGAGGTAGTTTCTACCCAAGAAATTCTACTCTAACGAGTGCTCAGAAGTCTCCATACTGATGACTCTGGGACAATTGTGTAAAGTCTTTATCAGGCTCCTGTAAAAAAGCACCACAGTTCCGAATGTTCTATATTACTAAGCTCTGGCACATTAGCACCAAATCTCCAGCTGCCCTGCAATGGTTGTAGTTATGCCACACAGAAGTTCTGATAAACCAAGAAACATCTAATACCAAGTTATAACCTTCTGACAAAAAGTACTGCATATTTCCTTTTTGTTCACTGCTGCAATTAAAGTTTTTTTCTAAAAAGGACATAAAAATGGAGTTATACTGATTCATAACGTGGTACCTGGTATTCTAGGTACTGATAATGTAAATTAAAATAAACACTAAAAAAATGAAATTACATCTGCCAATATCTGTTCTTCCTCTGGAACAGACCCATTAAAGCTTGATCTCTTTTTCAAAATTTAAAATACTTCACTCGTTCTTTCTCCACTCTCTTTAAAACAATCATCTTCACTGAGCCACACTTTTTTAAACCACTTGTGCCGTGACTAATTATAAGAAATTCTCCCCCTCACAAATATCTGTGATCCCTGCTTCAGAAACATTCCTGTTATTTTGTGTTTTCTCTTTTGGATATTCCTTGAAAGTTTACAAGAGAATAGGTTACCCATAGCTCAAAATGAGATGTAAATGAGAAACTCCACGTAGTCAGAGTGAAATGTCCCCCTTATCATGATTTGTGACAATTCAGAAATAATCCTATTTGTTTAAATTGCTGAAGATCATAGTTATTTTGAGCTCAGACTGGTGTAAGTGACAACAAAATTAAGACAGTTATATTGAGTTTCTTCTATATATAATAAGAAACTCTCAAATATTCTACAAAGATATCCAAACCTGCTAAGACAAGTAGAAATGCAAGTGCATACTTCACTGGCATCCTTTTTAAGTTTTCAGCAGCTTTAGTGAAGCACTTTTGGTTTTTAATCAAAATGTTCACTTTCTTGATTTGGCAGAAAAGAAATAACACCTTAAGACTACTTCAACATTCAAAATAGTGATATACCACCAGCAAACCATTAAGCATTATATTATCCTTTCCTAAATACACTAAATTGGAATTTAGAGACATGCTGGCTGTGTCAGAACTGACTACTGGGTTCTTCAAATTGGGCAACGAGGGCAAAGAAACATCTGCAGACCTGTAAGAGTAGAAATGCATCTTCCCGAAAATTCTCCCACCTATTATCTCACATGCCAAGATGATTATTCTTGCAAAACAACGAGCTATAAGATACAGCACTGGTGAAGCCGCACCTCAAATCCTGTGTTCAGTTTTGAGCCCCTCTCTACAAGAAAGACATTGAGGTGCTGGAGCGTGTCCAGAGAAGGGCAACAGAGCTGGGGAAGGGTCTGGAGCACAAATCTGATTATGAACATCTGAGGGAGCTGGGGTTGTGTAGCCTGGAGAAAAGGAAGCTCAGGGGAGACCTTATAACCCTCTACCGCTCCCTGAAAGAAGACTGTGATGAGGTGGGAGTTGTCTTTTCTCCCAGCTAACAAGCGATAGGACAAAAAGGAAACGGCCTCAAGTTGCACCTGGGAGGTTTCAGATTGGATAGCAGGAAAAAAATTTTTCCCTGAATGGGTTGCCAAGCATTAGAAGAGGCTGCCCAGGGAAGCGGTTGAGCAACTGTCCCTGGAGGTAGTTAAAAGATAGGCAAATGTAGCACTTAGCAGCATGGTTTAGTGGTGGGCTTGGAAGTGCTGGGTTAAAGGTTGGAATCAATCATTTCAGAGGTCTTTTCCAACCTTAATGATCCTAATTTTGTCTCTTGGAGAACTCTAATTTCTGTATTTCATTATGTATTCTTAAGTTACAGAGGGAATTTTAATTTTTCATTTCATTTTACTGTAGTCAACTTCAGCTTTTAAATTTTTTAAACCAACTAAACCAGAATCCAGTAGACTATTTGTATGAAGTATATAAATATATCTGCATTTTGAAGAAGCCTGGAATAACAAAAGTGACCAGGGAATGTACTTGTGGTAAAACTGAATTATAAGCTCCACATAAAATACATTCTGAAAAGAGCAAGGCTTAACATTATTTATATTTGTAATTTTACAGATAAACAGGTTTTTAAATACAAGACGTTAAATAAGTCAAAAAGGCAACTTTTAATATTTCAAGTTTCATTCTTCTATTCAAGTAAAACTATGTACAGTCTTCTTTTTTCTTCTTTACAGTCTTTGTTTATTGTTTGGTTCTTCTAAAGGGATTTATTAAACTATTTATTTTTCCCTCACCGATAAACAGTAATGTGATTTCCAACTTCATATTCTTGATACCTACCTCTATTAGCTGTTTCACATGCCTTCTTATTTAATTTCTGTGGTGAACATAAGCAAATTAGGCCTCTAAGTGAGCCTGTAAAGAAGCAGCAGTCCTAGCACACATTAAAATATTTTCAGGTACGCAGTCCTCGTGGACTTGACCATTATCTGGGACATCCCAGCACAGCAGAGAGAGGCTGGACTTCTAAAGTGAGAGATTTGCAAGACTAAATTTCAGCAGGTTTGTAACTGCAGAGAAACAGTTCCACACATCCTTTGCTCAGCACGCTGCCAGCTCAAGAAGCTCTGGTGCTGCACCTCCGGCCAGTCACCGTCACCCTGCGCCGCATTTCCACTTTTCTGAAATTATTATTTGGGGGTCTGAACAGCCACCTGAATCCAGGACTTTGGCCATGTTAAAAACAAACAGAAAAACCCCTTTTTACTTTATCTTATAATAATCCATGATATGGTGACTCAAGACCTAATAACATCAGGGCATAAAGCAAAGGCGTCAGGAAAGCAAGAATAAGGGCTTAGGCTGCTACTGAAGGCAAGCAAAACCTCTTATTATGGGCTCAGTGTAGCCTCAAAAATCCTTCCTACAGCCCCTTTTAAAAAGAGCTATAAAATTTAGAATCCATTCGATGATCCCACAGAAATAAATATTGAAACAATTTGTAAGCTGTAAGTAGAGAAGCAAATGTGTGTTATCCAGTGAACCTGAGTCAGGAGCCAAGTCTGTGAATTGTACAGGACAAGGCACTTTCACGGTGTTACCACAGTGGATAAATTTATAAAACAGAAATAATAAAAGAATCATTTAAACACAGCATCAGATAATTAAGAAAAAGCACCATTAAAGAGTTTCTCGGACATCTACAAGAGATCTTCCCAGGCAAGGGCTAGCTGAAAGTATCATAAAGCAGTGGGAATCTGTTTAGCATAGGACTTAGTGTACTTCATTAGTGAGCAGGATTCCTAAACATACTAAATACCTGAAACTGGAAACTGATCACCAGATTAAATACAGTTTAGTCTTAATAGTAAATAAGCACGAAATATTTTCAAAAGCTTCTCAGTTCTGCTCTTTTTGAAATTCATAGCGTCCTCCTACAAAGACACCATTATTTCTTTATCTGAGACATTTTAAAGTGCTGTGTGATACATTTTAATTGCAAAGCACTGCAACTTATCTCGAAAGTGATGGATATATATTTCTAGTTTAAAAACATCAATAGTTCTGCTATAAAAACTAGATCATGAGAGCACATATCAAATGCAGCAAAGTTAAATCTACACGGCTGTTTTCAATCTTAAACTAATGGATCTTCATTAAACTCCCTTATGACTTCCCAGGGCTTGCAAATGAGTGAATCAAATTATTTTATTGAATATGACTCTAAATGGTTTCAGTTCATAGTACAGAAATGCATTTGCAAATTATAGAGATGTGTTTGCATATATTTGGATACCCTTAGTTACCCAAATTATTACAGAACTAGGTAGATGAAATACACAGAGCTAAAAGGCAAACATTAAACTAATGTAAGTGAAATAGTTCCAAAACCTGGTTTTGTTGTACAACAGTATCTACAGTATTCCTGCTGTAAACAGACATCTAATAAAACCTGATACTACAAAAGCCAAAAATAATTCAATGGAATGGTCTACAAGAAATGTTATAAATACATCTACAAACCAACTATACCTTCAGGGTGTTCAACCTCCACAGAAATGTCATTCTGCATTTTTTCAATTACACGAATACACTCCACTTTTCCTTCAAGGTATTTCTATTAAGCAAAGGAAAACATCCTTTCCACTTAAAAAAATTACACCAGTGTCTTTGTGTCGGTAATTTCATTCAATAGTTACACCTCCAAGCTCTGCTACCATCTGTAGTCTAAAAATAAAAGGTGTCAGAAGTATCCTGTGTATTTTCTTCTGATGTAAAAGTGGTGTATGGAGAAAATGTGTCAGAAAACACGGGGGGGCGGGGGGGGGGGGAATCTCAGCAAGCATTGATAAAACATAAATTAAAGCTACTAAGGCAGTCAACTTGGAATAGTCCTAAACACAAAACATCCCACTTTTTTATTTCTAAAACCACCGAAAGAGCAAAACCTGCCTTTTAGCAGCAACTAAATATGATAGTAGAACACTCAGATTTATTCCAACAACAATACCTGCCCCACACAATTGTTTATTAACAAGTTAAATTGTGATATTTATAGAAATATATAAACACTTAGGGGTGTATACATATATACACAAACATATAAAATAGACAGTCAAAACATTTAAATATGTTTTTCTATCTTATAAGGATATAAGCAAACAAGAGGTCAGTGGGAACAAGTTCTTTTTTTTCAGACAAATGTCAGATATTGCTTTAAGAAATGGTGCTGGTGGATTGCAATGCAAATCATAGTATTTTTCCATCTCTTAAAATAGATTTTGCAGCCCAGGCACAATACCATTATACATGTTCATAGTAAAGGCTACCCTCCTAGAATGCTTGGACATGTATTTCCATATAGCCACTCTTATTAATACAAATAGAATTACACCGATCTGCCTACATGGGCAACTCTGACATACTTCAATACAGTAACATAAGAAGGCCTGTCAAAATACACCGAAGTATGGAAAAATGAATTAAAACACTATTCATGGAATCATAACATAGTTAAGTTTGGAAGAGAGCTTAAAAATCATCATTCCAATGCCCATGTTCACTGATGGCAGTGAACCTTCCACAGACCATGTTACTCAGGGCCCCATCCGGTCTTGAACACAACCAGGGATGGGAAGCTCACAATCTCCCTGGGTAACTTGGTCCAGTGCCTCACCCCATCTTACAGTAAGGAATTTCTTCCTAATATCTAATTTAAACCTAGCTTCCTCCTTCCTAAGGCTATTGCCTCTTGTTGTATCACATGTCCCCATAAGAAGTCCCTTCTCACTAGCTTTCAGGCAGGCCCCTTTAGGGACTGGAGGGTTTAAACTTAAGATACTAATTTTTTTTTTTATTATATGCACAACAACCAACTCCTTGAACCACAGATTTTTCAAATATTACAACAAAATAATATCCCTTACAAGTCAGTATCCATTGAGGAGAAAGTTCTTTAAATTGAATAAACACTATCTTTGCAACATATTTTTATCTTGGTCTCTTGTTTACAAGCCCCTGCACTGTTTCTTCATTGCATTTGTGCCACTGGTACTATCAGAAAAGACAAAGTCCCTGAAGCATTTCTCATAGCAATTATAAAAAAATTATCAAGATTCTCAGCAGTTTTAAAATGGCAGCAATACACTTTGAAACAACATACATGAAGGGGATGATATTGACAGTAAATATTAAGTTCCAATGCCTGGGGAGGGAATGTGTAATGGGAATATTTGCTGCATTTGCCCATATTATGCTCAGCCTGAAACTGTTGTGCTGCAGCATTCCCAAAGCTCCAGCTGCATTTTGCCTCAAGACAGATCACTTGAACATGATCGACTCCCAAAATTGGTTTTCTAGATCATCTTTTATCCGATGGATAGAAGGAGACATTCAAAATCTTAATCATTTTTTTCTTGACTGCAAAAGACAAATATTAGATTCTGTGCCTTTCGTCAGATGTCCTACTGAAAACTCACCAGTTCTTAACTTAAATATATAAATAAAACAAAATCTTCCAAACCTCATGTTTATCCAAGGGAAACTTTAAGCTGCTTTGGAGCTTCCTAATGCTCCCATCTCTTTCTCCAATCAATAAATGTTTGAAAAAATCACAGATATAAAATGATTATTAGGCTGAATTTCTGGTCCTCTTTAAATCAATTATTTGAAGACAGAGAAAACTACACAAATTAACAGAACTCTTCAAGTATTCTAGAACAGGAGCACAAATCTCATTACTTAAATTGTGTCCCACACAAGTAACTAGGAACGGACTCTTACCTTGATCAAATGGTTTACCCGGACTCCATGTACGAAAATAATCATCCTGGAGGGGGAGAAACAACCTAAATTTAGTAAAACATAAGGAACACATTAACAGCTTACAGTATCATAAAAGACAGAAGAAGCATACCAACCTCTACTTCCTAGAAAAGGCAAGCAGCAAAATAAAATAAAAAAGGAGAGAAAAAGATTACAGTTATCATAATGGGACAAATTACTTCCACAGAATAAAACAGTGTAATTCAGAGGCCATTTGTATCACTCAAAGTAAAAATGGTATTCAAAAATGTTACTTACTAGCATTTAAAATAGAAAATGTCTTACAGTACTCACATAGGTAATGTTTCTAATGCCGTTTTTAAAATATTACAGTGGTTTTCCTTTCACTTCTAAGGTATTGAAAAACTTAATTACATTTTCAATGCATGATTTTTCAGAAGTAAAGCTTCAAAGTCATCATCAATAAAATACAGCTATTTTAAAGAAAACATGAATTTTAGAAAAGTAATTTGCTATGTAGTTTTAACTGCATTAGCAAGATCTTTCATTAAGTCAGTCTAATGAGCTCTATTTTCTACAAATCATCTTCATAAACATAAAATGTCTTCCTAATTATGTCATCAGCTGTATTAGGCTTCAATTCCAAGAAGGAAAAACTTGAATTAAATAAATTGCTTTCAAGATTATGAGAAATTTCGTAATAAATTACAAATTCATAGCCAAGACAACAGATTGATCTGCACATCTCAGATAACAGGTGGCACAGAAAAATGGCTGGAATTATCTATTATTATGTCTTAATCTAACTAACTATTCTCCAGAACAAAATATTTAAAAGACTGTACCAAACATTTTAAAGTCTGCATAAATTAAACTGAACAAAATGCAGTGGGTGTACTGTCAAATCCAGCAGTTCCATCCCACTTGCTAAAAGATCACTGTACAAAAACCTCAATTTATACAAAATTTAACTACTGAGAAAATGTGAATCTCATATAGTTGTCAAAGCCACACAGTCAGAAGTTAAAAATGATCAAGCATCAAATATCTCTTTGCAGGTACTGAACACTCATTGGGTTTTCACCCCAAAAGAAAAGGAAAAAACAAGGGGTTGCAGCCTAAACCGTATTTGACTGATTATGTTTTATTAGCAAAAATGTTGTTATGAAAATGTGTGCTTTGAAAGAGAAAGAAAGAAATTAGCAGATCATGGAAGTACAAAATAGAACCATATTTCTGTACCAATACTTACCCATTCCTTCACTCTGGTGCTACACAGACTACCAATCTACAAATCAGTATGTGTGATTTGCCTTTTTAATTACTGTATTTTTGAAGTAACAAAATACACACAGCTATATAATTTTTTTTTATCACACAAGAAATAAGCAGAAATTACCATCATTGACAGTATTTTTCAAATATTCCTCCTAACAGTCACTATGATGTTATTCCTACAGTGCTGTTCTGAACAGGTTTGAACCAGCTGTAAGGCAATGCTGTTCCATGAATCACACCACAGTGGCAAAACATGAAATTCTTGAAAAAAAGTCAAAGTGGTAGATTTTCTTCCCATTTCTACTAAATCCACAATGTTCATCTACAATGAGCCCATGCAGAAAATAGGGTTGTCATTATTTAAATGGTGAAAAATTAGAATATCTAGAACATTAAGCTGTTAGAACAAAAGACAAGTCATCCTGAGTGTGACAAATATCCCTTCTAAGGCAAAGCATCCTGCATTTTGCTTAAGGAAGAATGTACAAGTGGGGCCTGTATAAATTACATGTTGGCCTCAAACCATCTACAACATAAATCAATTCTTGTTCATCTCTATACTGCAGACAGCTTCACAGATCCCAAACATAACATCGCTCAGGCATTGCTAGAAGTCTTGCTGACTTACTTCTGTCTACAAAGCAACTCCATACCTTTCTTGTTACCCTTCTATGAATCTTTTCCAAGTCTGTTTTCTTGGTAACTAGAATTGTGCAGGGCATTCAAGAAGAAGCAGCATTATGGATCTATACACAACACAACACTATTTTGTTCTGTATTCTTTTCCCCAATATGCCTACCTCTCTATTGTCTTTGTAGGTTGCGCCTGTGGTTTTGTTCTTTCTAATTGTTCTACGATTTGAATGGATTATGGTTTGTGTGGAATTTTCTATCTTAAATCCAAAATATAAATATCCATAAACCATATATACCTATACTGATTTTACTAAAGAATTATTTTTCCAAATCAGCTGTTACTTAAATAAAATCCATTATTGGATATGTTAAACAAAATCCCTATGTGCCCCTACAAACAATTAAAAGTGTTAATCAACTGTCAGATTAAGTAAAGAAATTGCTTCAAAAAATTATAGCTTCACAATTTTACAAATATTCCTAAAGCTGTTTAACCTTCTGCATAAGAACCTGGCTTCCTGTTACATTCAGACCTTTCCTGATCTTCAGTCAGTAAGTTTGATTATAACAATGTTCAATATCCTCTGCAGAATGTAATCAAGATCATTATATAATGTACAAAGCCTCATTTTCAAAATTTTAACATAAAAACAGAATGAAGGAATACACAGTTTACAGCGAAGGCTGGGTAGCATCACAGCATCTCTAGATAAAGTACACTTTGACAATCTATAAATGCAAAAGGCCATGTCTCAGGATCTCAGGACAGAGCCTGTGTCTTCTGAATTTCTTCAGGGGTTTCCTTGCCTTTGTCCTGAGCACATTAAAGGGCAAGTTGTGAAAGCACACAGAATAAAGTCACAGATTTGAAACAGTAATCACACCACTTTTTCAACATTTTCCAGCTAAAGGTATTCATACATTTTAAACAGAAAATTCATCCTTACTGCTCTACTTGAAACTATGTGAAATGTCAGTATTTCTTTCAAGTGTCTCTTTGAAAGACACAAAGCACTTCTAATAGCCATGGATGATGGATTCCAATGAGTTTAATATCCATGCCTTAAAATTATGCACGTTTAAGCATTATGCTCATTCAGGGTCACAGTAATGAAGTGTTTCTAAGAACTTAAGCTCATGCTACAATTATTTATGCCCTTAGAGACTAATAATTTTTTTTCCTGAAAAGGCCTTACTGTAAAAAAAAAAAAAAAATCATCTATGTCATCTGAAAATCTGACAACCTTACAAAAAGAACAAAACCAGCAGCTTAATAAGAAAATATATTAAAAAATAGAAGAAAAAAAATATTCTGCCTTGAACACTTTTATTTCTTCTTTTTGGACTTCGATATTCTTCTAGATGTATTCTCTCATTCTTAAA
>VZTA01018841.1:0-13322 GCA_013398855.1 Mohoua ochrocephala
TTTCCCTTCCTTTATCACTACCAGCTTTTCATACTGATGTCACATTTGACAAAAGAGAAATTAAATCCAAATTAAATGTCCTGAGTTACTCATTTCTGTATTACTCATATATTTACATTTCAGTAATTTCAAGCACTGCTAAAATAAAGCCAGCATTTTAAATACCTTTTTTTTTAGTAGGTGATTTGGCAGACGCCTTTTTGGCACTTTTGGTATCTTTTCCAGACGCTTTGCCTGGTTTTTTCTGTGCAGCTTTTGAAGCTTTCGGTTTTAGCTGACGTTCTTTTTCTTCCTCCATTTCTCTAGACTCTATTTCAGCTGTTACCTTGACACCACAGTCACACATAGTACAGTACATAGTATCAGCTCTGTGCAACTACTGTTTTAAATAGAATGTACTTGATGAGAAGTAGACACATAAAAAAAATAAAGGAGATGATTCAACTAATTGATTAAATTTTGATTATTTATCAAAAATAAAATTCTGCAGCAAAAATGCAAGACAGACATGTTGGGTTGAATTCTCGCAGCCATTTCCTGTGCTTGAGGAAAATGCTAGAAATGCAAGAATCAACAGTATACAAAGCAAGCCTAGAGTTACATGGTAAGGGTGCAGAAACTCATTTATTTTTAAACGATCAAAGAGAAAACAAAAATCAGACCTAGAAACCAACCATTTGAAAAGCTCACCGAATTTACTTTTACCTATATAAAAGAAAGAAAGCAACCATGGGAGCTGAACTTGTGAAAGATTTGAGCAAACACTGCATCAGAGGATTAAACTTGTCCATCTTCTCACATTTCTATTGAGGGATAAGAGAAGAGTTTATCATGGAAGAAGAAGATATATAGAGGCAACATTTGAAATATTTCTCTCAGTAATGGCATGAAAGGCTAAGTTATAAATACGGAGGTGCTGAAAATACACAGACTCCAACATTTTCCTCGTAGAACTACAGACATATTCAATGGAAGTACCTGTCCGGGAGCAAAACACCTGAAACTGAGATATACAGTGCAAAGGTGATTTGTTTAGGCTGCCTACTGAATGGTACTGAATGGGGGGCTTTGACTGTGCAATCCAGAAATGTTTGAGTAAATAAAACATTCCTTACCATATCTGATATTGCTCTTACTGCTGTTTGCCATATATGAATAATAAGATTTTCATCATTCCTGCAAGTGGTCACTCCATTTTCTGAACTCTTATCCTTAGAACGCTCCTGTGGAGTTCCACTGCTTCTTGACTCAGTATTACCTGATGAAGGCAGTTTCCAAGAAACTAGAGGAATCCTCAAAAATAAAATATAAGGAATAATTTACATACCCCTTTATAAAAAGTGTTAATAACTACACTGGAGAATATGCTGAGAGAATGAAAATGTTATTTTCAAAATTTGCAATAGAAAAAAAAAAGGGAGGAACTTTCCTTATTACCAAAGTGATGAGGTGTGTGTATGGAAAGAAAACTGTCCAATTTAACTGTAACTTAGAAATAATAACAGATGGATAAAACTACATCAAACGACTGTGTGATCTGCTGATGAATTCCACATGGGTTAGACACAGTTTCATTACTCAGATAATTTCTAAAAGCGTTATAATTAAGTTAAAAAAGCAGTTGTTATTACTGATGGCATTTTCTATATTGTGAAAGTATCAGGTGGTATCTCTTACCTTTTAATATGGCATTCAGTTTGGTTCATCTTTGTAGGTTGCTTTGATTTACATTTGTTATTACATAACAATCAATTATATTTATATTTACATAAAATTTATAACATTTAATTACATTTATTGGCTCAAATTTTAAATCTGCTTAACTTATTTTAACTTACTTACATGAGGATTGTGCTCATTACCAGCAACATAGAGGAAAGTAGGAAACGTTTCTATAATAGTAGATTTCCTCCTAAGGCAGCTTTTAAAATGTTTTGCAATTCAGAGATGCATCAATGAATATGATACAGGTAAATAAGTAAAAAATGAGGGATAAATGTAACCTCCAAAATGATTTATGATTCATCATTTGACTATAATCCCTGGTTAAAAAATTCCTATTTCTCCATCCTTTGAAATACACACACATATAATTCCACATACACCAAAAATCTATCAGTGCATTGTATTCGTTCATATTTGTATAACTTTATAATGCATTTCTACCTTCTTGATTCCTCTTGATCTTCCTTCTGCTCTCCATTAATAATATCTAACAATGGGATTCTAGTAAAATCTGGAGTGTCTTCTTCTGGGATTTTTCCTTCCATTGCCCTATAATATTCATGAAGAAGACTCTTTGTATCTTGGAAACGATCCAGTTCAGCCTCAAGAAGAAAGGATGAAGAGATTGCAATTCAACACAGGGCAGAACAAATTCTTGTTATCACATGTTAGCAGAAGCAATTCTAAATCCTAAGATTTTGAGAGAGAGCAAGAAACACAGCCATATTTGTTTTAAAATTAATAGTATACCTAAGGCATGCTTCTGCTTGCATCTATAATGTAATCACACTGCCATTTCTAAGCAGTAATAAGAATCTTAATTGTTAAAATAGGAGAAACTATTTACAATAAATAATGTTCAACGTATTAAATTTAATTACAATATATTTTGATGTACTTATATTTCTATAGTAGCAAGTATGCTAGCACCAACAAATGATATGGATCTTCTTGTTCAAAAGAAATAAAACCTTAAAAGGATAAAATAAAAAGGATTATGCGATGGAGAAAATCTGAAATGTCATACTTAGTTCTTTTTCTGGACCTAAGTAATCAACAGACTTTAAACACCAAAGTGTCTTGAACATCTTTTTGTGTGAATCATCTCAGGAGAAATCAAGTAAGATTCAAGAAACACTTAACACCTGTCATGTTTTGATTTATTGATACAGTATGGTGTTAGTTTCTAACTGACAAAACAGTACTAAATATTCATGGGAAAATGCACAAAACCACATTCACAAAACAAAGGATAAAACCTTTGTGGTGTAAACCAGCATTTATCCATAAGTCAAGGAGGAAATATCTTCTAGTATGACTGTGTACACAGAAAGAAGGAATGAAATCTGATAAACGGCATTCATACAAATCTATGTGTTTACACAGTTACAAAGCCACCTGGGGAATACATGTAACTTCCAACAGAAAAACCCACAAATGGAGAACTCAATACCAAAGAAGCCTATTTCTGGCTGCTTCTAAAAAGGTCATTACATAAAGTTATAGTTATTATATTATTAGTTCTGTAGTTTTAGGATTAATACTTAATTTATTTCGGGGAGTATGTAAAGTAAAGCAAGAAGTAATGTTTTCTACTAAATTTTCCTTTATGAAAACAAAAGCCTATATATGGTTAATACGTGTAAGTAATTTTAAACAGTTATTGTGCATATCCACACAAGACAGATCAAATTAGATTCATAGTGAATCTGCTCGAAACTCCATCATACATGCCCATGAAATCCTGTTAGATCTAGGATTGCAAAGATATAACTGAATATAAAACGAGAACAATAAAATATTTAAGCTCTGTAATGTGACTTTGTCTCCTTTATGCATATACTTCAAGACGGATTTTTTAAATATTCAGGTCTATAAATACACTAATTACAGGACCAATGCAGTTCAAATAGTCAGCAGTTATTTGACATTTTGACCTCTCTCTTTAGTCAGTGGCCCAAAATGTTTATTTAAGGCATTATTTGGACTCATTGAAATCAAAGTTAACAATTTCCTTACCATAGCAGTGACTATTTCACAAACTTCTCTTGAATTACCACGCCACTCATATGATATAAGAGAGTGGTTCTCTTATTTATTAAACATACAAAAGTTGCACAGAGAATTAAAGGGCTGGAAGCCCACTCTAAACTGCTTAGGCCTGGCTTTTTCAGCTAAATCAGCATCACAAGGCATGTGTTTAAAACACTGTTTTCATTGTCTTCTTTAAATTTGCCAAAACTTTCACAGAATGTGAAAGTTTACAGAAAAGCCCAGCCTAGTCTAGAATACTCCAGTCCCGTTCTAAACTAAATTTATGCACCTAGAACAGCAGTAACAGGGAAATGTTACTTTACTGCAGGACTGAATGGACTCTCGAAAACTTTAAAGTTACATATCTGAAAGCTGGGTCATATTTGAACAGGCTCCCTTAAGAGCAACAAATGACATCTCAATCTCAAAACACAACTTGATTTTTTGGGGTTTCTTTTTGTTGGTCTGCAGGTAAAATTTCAAGACACACTGAAGCTACAATTGAAATAAACTTGAAGTATGGGAAATGCTGTAACATCAAGTGAGTTTGCAACAGCTGTGAATGATGTAATTCATAAATTAAAAGGAGATGCCAATATGATCACAGAAGGATAAAGAGTGGTAACATTTCTGTCACAAAACTGAAGATGGTTCATCGGAGTGATAAAATTGCAAAAAGTAGCCGTATCTAACAGACATTGAAAGTTTTGGAGGTTGAACAACAAGAATGGTATTTTTCTTAATCTTTCCTGTATGGACTGTCAACTACTTTTTGTCTCTTAACTTTCTCTACAAATTCAGAAAACGTGTGAACATTTGCTTTACTAATTTTTAATCCTTCACATATTTGGAGCCAACCATATGAAATTCCTCTCAGGCTCACTGTCCTCCAAATCTAATTCATTGTTCCCTTCCATTGCAGACTCTGTAGCAGTCCATACCTGCATAAGTGTAAAGAAATGGTTCATTGCAAGCCCTCTACGATCTGGTAGCCACTCTTCATTCATGATATTAATACGTTCCTGCTCTGCTTCTTCCCTTCTGCTGTCACAGATATCCCAGAGAAGATTTCTTAGGTTCTAAAGCACAAAATCAAATATGTTAATTAATTATGAAAGAAAACTAAATTTTTTTCTTTTTTTGCCTGTGTATAGGGCATCTTTCTATCTGGGGCTTTTTCTATATTGCTATAAATATCAACGCCTGGTCAGGTCACCTGCCTAGAGAGTACTGACAGAAAGTTTCTTTACAAATGTGGTGGAGAGAACACAAAGATATGAGCTCAGTGTGCGGGCTGCCTTGCTTTCCTCAGGCAGAGATGATCTACCTCAGCTAGACAAATATGAGACCATGAATAGTTAAGCTCCCAACTGCACCAACAACTTTCCACTTGAAAGGTTTGCTAATTAAAACACTAAGAATAGAACTCTCAGGGGATGTGCAATATGAAAAATACTGAGAAAATTGTGTCAGATTTAAAGTGCTTTTCAAATTTGGGTAGGTCCCACACCACTTTTCTCTAACGTTCTTTTAATTAAGGGCTCTTCAGCTGGCGACTATGTCAAAGAGCAGCACTATGTGGCTCACTGACAGCGCTGAGGACCTACTAAACATACGCCATTATGCAAATCCTTTGTTCCCTATTGCCATCTCTGCATGGAAATAGTGCGACGTGCCACTATGTGTAAGAGGCCATGGGAGGAGAAGAGTGCTGTTAAATACAGTGCCAAGGTAGGACAAGACGAGCTGTCTCTTTGGCTCCAGGCAGTTCCACCCCACTTGACCTGTTCTGGGACAGAAGAAAAGGAGAGGAGCTTAAGCTTCTGGTGAGGTGATTCCACATCCACCACATCTTGGTTGCAGCCTATTATGTCAGATTCTATTTCTCTCCCCCTGTCTAAAGACTTCAGATAAATCCAGTTGTCCTCTGTTGGACGAAAGCCATAGGGAAGACCGTGGGCTACACAACACATCAGTGATGGCTAAAAGGTAGGCAAGATGTAGGCAATCAGATATTCGTGGCTGTTCACATTGTAGAATATGTACATAAGGATATGCTGCTGGATGAAAAATATATAAGCACACAACTTATCTATTGTCAGTGGTGGGTTGACCTTGGCTGGCTGCCAGCTGTCCACCAAACTGCTCTATCACTTCTCCTCACAGGGAAGAGGGAGAAAATATGATGGAAAAGTTCATGCATCAAGATAATGATGAGAAGATCGCTCACCTATTACTAGCATATGCAAAACAGACTTGATTTGTGGCAACTAATTTAATTTAATACCAATTAATAACACAGCAGAATAATGAGAAATAAAGCGAAACTAAAAATACCTTTCCCCCCACTCATTCTTCTTCCCAGGCTTAACTTCACTCCTGACTCTTCTACCTCCTACCTCCTAAATGGCACCGGAAAAATGGGGAATGGGTGATTGTGACGAGTTCATTATATATTTTATCCGCCGCTTCTTTCCCCCCACACTCCTTCCCTGCTCCAGAGTGAGGTTCCTCCCATGGAATACAGTCCTCCATGGATTTTTCCAATGCAGGTCCTTCCCACAGGCTTCGGTTCTTCAACAACTACTCCAGTGTGGATCCTCTCCACGCGTGCAGCCCTTCAGGGCTGTACTGCTCCAGCATGTGTACCCCATGGGCCACATCTCCTGCCAGGAACCTGCTCTGCTTGGGCTCTCCACAGGCTGCTGCTCCTTCACAGCCTGTCCACCTGCTACAGTCTGGGTGGACTGCATGGACTGCAGGGTGGAGGTCTGCTTCCCTGAGGCCCTCCATGGGCTTCAGTGGAACAACCTGCATCACTATGGCCTTCTCCACAGGCCACAGGGGAATCTCTGCTCTGGTGCCTGGAGCACCTCCTCTTCCTCCTTCTTCACTGTCCTTGGTGACCACAGAGCTGTTTCTCACATTTTCTCACTCCTCTCTCACAGCTGCCATGCTTTCTTACAGAAGCCACCTCTGCAGACCCTTTGCCACAAAAAACTTTCACATAAACTCAATGCCACACAAAAAAACACATTAATGTTTTGTACAAACTGATGTAAAGCTCTTTCCAGTACTTTTCCTGAACATGTAAAAAGAAGAATTTTCCTCTTTGTCCTCATATTATTTAACTCACAGTTTAGATTTACTGTAAGCAGTGGAGAAAATTGGAGAGGGATACAGTGAGTTACATTCCTCTGGCAGAAGCTAAAAGCCTGTTTTATGAGTATCTTCTTTTTCTTTCCCGCTGCTCTTCTTTTCACAGTGAAGCAGTTTCTCTCTCCTTTTCTTGTAGTCAGGTGGTGAAAAAAACTAAAAATGGATGCATTTGCTAAGTCCTCTCCTATTTGGAACAAGAGAAGTAGTGATAGCAAGAAACTAATCATATTCAATGATAGCAATGCAGTGAGAGGGAAGTTGGAGAAATTGCTGAAAGACAGACAGGGATGTGCTGCTGAAGTGTATTTTATCCACAGTAATTCTGTGTTTGGCTATTTAGGATGTGTGCTGGTTTTGGCTTGGAAGAGTTAACTTTCTTCAGAGTGGTGAGTATGGGTTATGGTTTGGACTTGTGCTGGAAACGGTGCTGATAGCACAGGAAGGATTTTCTTACTGCTAAGTAGCACTTGCAGAGAGCCAAGGTCTTTTCTGCTCCTCAGCCCACCCCACCAGAGAGGGAGCTGGAGGTGCACAAGAAATTGGGAAAGGACACAGCCAGGACAGCTGACCCCAGATGACCAGTGAGACATTCCATACCACACGGCACCATGCTCAATACATAAAGCAGAGGGAGAAGAAGGAAGCAGGGGGGACATTGGGAGTGGTTGTGTTTGTCTTCCCAAGTCACCGTTACGTGTGATGGATCCCAGCTCTCCTGGGGATGACCAAACACCTGCCTGGCCATGGGGAGTGGTGGATGAACTCCTTGTTCTGCTTTGCTTCTGTGCACAGCTTTTGCTTTGCCTGTTGAACTGTCTTTACTTCAGCCTATGAGTTTTCTCAATTTCACTCTTCTGATTCTCTCCCCCATCCCACTGGTGGGAGTGAGTGGCTGTGTGAGGCTTAAACGCAGGCTGGAGTTAAACTGCAACATCAGGCCAAAGTCTTGGCTGCTCTCTGGGCTTGGGACCTTTAAGGAATTTTACATACATCACAAAATGGGGTGGGTTTTTACATTTCCCAGTTGATACGAGAGAAATTTGTTTTTCAGGTATTACAGCCAGCACTTTCCAGTGTTCTAGAAAGGGTCCAGCTGAGATGACAGTGCCGAGCAGTCCGTGAGTTTGAGGAAAAACATTTTGAAGATTATCACTGTTCTCATTTCCTTTTTTTTCCTAGCAGCAATGAAGGATGGCTGACAGTATTCATACATTCAGGGAGATGGAATGAGCATGGCTTTAAAAGCATAGAGGAAGATTATCTTCACAATCATGCACAGGTTTGGGATTCACAAGGAATAGAACGGATTATTAAAAAAAGTTCTGAAAATCATAAAAAAATCCAAACATCTTAGGCTTATCACAGTATCTGAGTCTCAGTGCATCATTTGGGAGTATAACCTCCTCTTCATATAATTTGAGTTGGATAATGTCAAATAGGTTCTGTTAAGAGCAAAAGGCCTATTTTAATTTTATCTGTCTAAAATATAGGACAGAGTGATTCCAGTGTTTTTATAATTCCATTTAGCAGAAATTAGGAATATAGATGATAATCTTTCAAGCCTGTACTCCATTCTCTTGGAATATTTCTATGGAAAAAGGGATGCAATGCTTTTTTCCATCTCAGCTGAATTAGTCCATTATTCCTCAAATGTTCCCTTCAACTAACAGTGTTGTCAGTATTCTTCTTCTCCTTTTTGGGGAACATTCCTGATACGACTCAATTTAAAATCATGTCTGTTCTGAAATGGAATCTGATGAATTCAAAGATAGCTCTACTGTTGGCTTATGCTAAATCTGGCTCTGAACTTGTTAGGACCTTTACTGTTATGGATTTTTGTGGAAAAGAACTCTCAGGACAGGTATGACCTAGAAAAGATCCACCTGAATCAAAACATCCCAAGAAATTCTCTGTACTTTGTAATGATCAGTTTTAGAAAACATATATTATCATATATAATTTACAGAAAAACCAAAATACTGCCAAGATTTGTTGGATTGTGATAGGAATATCCAACTTGTAAAATCTCTGAAAACCATAAAATATAAAGAAAAAAGAGAGCAGAAAAATATTTATTTTACAGTGTACCACAATACCACAGCGTAACCTAAAAACCAAAGAAAGATGTAAGAAAATTATGGCCAAACAATAGGGGAATAATTATAAAGGACACTTTTGCACAAGAAGAAGTGAAATAGTTTAAGAACAGTAAAGAGGAAAAAAAAAGTAAATAATAATATCATTCATGTTATATCAAGCTTGTATACAATAAAATAATAGTCTAGGGTATATTGTAATTTCTGCCATTTACTTACAGTAACTCTTTGGTGTAGTTCAGCTTTTGTTTCCTCATCATCTTGCAGGTCATCAGCAATTGAATTAAAATCTGTTTGCCACTGAGATACAAACTCCTGCTTAAGATGTGGACGATACAAATAATCTTGAAAATTTTTTCTGTAAATTATGGTAAAAATAACTTTGGGGTTAAAAGACATACAGAACACCACATGAAAAATACAAAACTAACATTAATGCAATAAGATACTATTTCTACTTACCTAATGTCTGCTGTGTAATGAATTATAGCATATTGTTCATCCCTTAGACATCTAAGTGCAGTTTTGATGGTATTCATATATGTATTTTCTACCATTTCCCAGTAAGGTACTAAAAAATCAATCATCTCCTGTGAATTTTTAAAAAACATCAAAATTAATTGATATATTTCTTGTTAACTCATTTATCTGTAGCGTTAGCAAATACACAAAAAAATTATTTCATAAAATCATATTACTGATTTTTTTTTTTTTTTAATACGTATTTCTTTTGGTTAACAGTCTATTACAGACATTGTACCAACATATAATAATATCCTTTGAATTTCTTTGGGAAAAAGTGGTAGGTGTCTAAAGGAATGGGAAATTCCAGCAGAATACTCTAGTATCTGCTGTTTAGGATATGCTCATAAAGTAAGTGATGATACTGAGTGTGCACTGAAGTATGAAAACTTGGTCATTCATAAATGTTTGAGCTCGTAAAAACCTAAGCTGACTGTCTAGTGTTGCAAAAGTGATATTTGACTGTCATGAAATGTAAATAAAGGCCATGGCCAGAGGAAACCTAGCATATGTGAGCTGATTGCAGTCAAGAAGAAAAACTGGTAAACCTTAGGAAAGCAATTACAGAATAAAATTCAAACCATCATTGCCCACCCTTAAAAAATCTACATCTCAAAAACTGCATGCAGTCCCAGCTTCTCATCTCAAAAAATTTACAGAAGAACTAGAACAGATTATAACTGGATTGGAGAATAAAAGCAACATTAAGTAAAATGAACATTTAAGAGACACTTGTCAAATTTTATATACCTTCAGAGGTTGATTATAGATTATTATTCATTGTATCTCTCAATATATGAACTAGGGTCACTATGAATTAGGGTCACCAAATGATCCAAGCAAAGATCATGGTTTAAAGCAAAGAAACAGAAATATTTTTTCAGAATTAACATAATTATACAAGCTATGTCATAGAGAACAAAAAATAAATTACTTCAAAAAAGCTACTAAAGCAACTAAAAAACATAGCAACGGAAGAAAAGTCCATTCAAAGCTACTAAACACAAGATGTAGATATACAGCCATTTCAGAAAATCCCTAAATATCAGATCGCTAGAATCTGAGAAGTACTTGGGGAAAACATATTAGGAAAATACTAGGAGAAAGATTAGTGCACACTCTCCCCATTATTACTCTTTGTACGAGACTCACAACATACCCTTGTCAGAGAAAGAAAAGTGATCTAGTAAGTTTGTGTTAGTATTTCATAATAGTAAAGGGTATTATTATTTTGACTGCTGTGTTTTTCATCACAATTGCAAAGAATTAAAAAAAAATCTAAATTTGAAAGTATAGTTCCTTATTTTATGTATTTTAGTAGCAACTCTTCTTTGTATATTTACCACAAAGTAATAACATACCTTTTATTGAAAAATATTGAAGAAAACAACATGCAATGATGCAAAAGGTTTAGGTAGGACATGCATAAAATACTAATAAAAATATATACTTTGATATTAAGATTTTCAGTCATGAAATCATGTACCTGGGGAAGTGATTCATCTACATAAATCCATTCATCTGATCCTGGTTCAATCGGTTGTGGTGTCTCAGGAGAGGGGGAAGGCTGACCTATAAATGGCAAAACCTTTTCTTCTTCTCTAACTGGTAAAACCTCTTCTTCATCTGAAACTGGTAAAACCTCTTCTTCTTCTGGTGCTATTTCTTCAGCAGGCCCTTGATATGAATGCAGAATTAGTACTTCCAAATGTATTTTAAGTATCGATAAACAGAATTAGACATCTATGCTACTCTGACAGGTTCAAAATAATGGAACAGATTCACTGTGTCATTACTCAGGCGCTGTTCATCAAAAATATACTCATGGGATCAGCAATGCTCAAGGAAGATTGGATCAGCTAACACCTGAACAAACTCGACATCCATAAATGCATGGGCCCTGACAGGATGCATCCCCGAGTGCTGACGGAGCTGTGGGAAACCATAGCCAGGGGGCTCATGATCATCTTTGAAATGTCACAGAGATCGGGAGAAGTGCCTGAGGACTGGAAGAAAGCCAATGTCACCTTGGTCTTCAAAATAGGCAAGAAGGATGACCCAGGGAACTATCAGTCAGTCAGCCCCACTTCAATCCCTGGAAAGGTGATGGGAGCACTTCGTTCTGGAGACCACCTCTACCCACATGGAAGACAAGAAGCTGATCAGGAGTAGTCAGCATGGATTCACCTAAGGGAAAACATGCTTGACCAACCTGATTCTCTATCCTGCTTATATGAACCTAACAGTGAAGGACAGCTTGGAAGCTATCAACATAAGTATGAAATTAAACTTTATTAATTGACCCCAGCTATTATTTCTCCTTAGGGAGTAAATAGCCCTTATAGTACTTCTATACAACAGCTGGATTCTAACTAGAAAATCTCCACTCGATTTGCCACAATAGGAATTTTGCTATTGACTCTAGCAGTGCCATTAATTATATACCAAGCACATAAAAAAACCCCTCCATCCAATTTTCTTTTGGGTGTGGTATTTCCAAGAATTTTTCATCAACTAGAAACCTCACACATAAGTAGTGGGATAAACTTTTACTGTTAACAGTGCTTTTCAAGTTTGGATTTTTTTTTTTTCTTATGGTGGCAGAGGACACATGAAGATTTTCTCATAATAGTTATGAAAAAACCTGGTTATTTAGAGGTCACTATTGCTGGTTTACTTGATGCATTTTTCCCCCTGGATGCTTCCTCTTTTTTTTCTTTTTTTATTATTTTAAATGATTCCTTCCCTCTGGGTGACAAGGAGGAAAAATGAAACAAACATGAACCAAAATTAAATGTCAAAACCACTTCTACTTATCCGAATTTTTATGCTGTTACTGATAAAGGCCTATATGTTGACAATGGCAAGTTAGACTTTCTTATACAATTATGCTATCTCATACAATGAAGATGCTGGCTGTAATTTTTAAACCAGGAAGAAAGGACTGAATTAAATGCTTTAATTTTTATGTGAAATTGGTCCATACGCTCTGAGAGGGTAAAAACACAACAGAAAAGTTCAGGGTTCTGGTGCAGTTATTACTAATTGGCACATCCTCAAATTTTTTCAGGGGCAGCAAAAATGTAAGTTGCCATATAGTTTTATACAGTAATTACTAGTGTTAATTACAAAAACCAAAGTCTTTTGTTACTGAGTTCTAGCAAGTAACAATATGAAAACTTACTTCTACTCTGATTTTTCGCAATTTCTTCTATTATAATTTCCTTCACTCTTTCACACACAAGACTTTCTTCTGTCTCTGCATTTACTTTCACTAGAGTGTTTTGACGGACTGAAAACCACTTCTCTAATTTTGGCCATGTCTTTAGAAAGCCTGCAATTCTACAAAAATCATATCAATGGATGAAATTAAAATCTAACTAATGGAAAATCAGACATTTTCTAAAATTAATAAATAAAAGAAAAAGTAGACCATTTAATTTAATACTAAAACAACTCCACCCATATCAAACTCTTCATTTTAAATATAGGAAAAATTTCAAAATTCTATTGTTAACTAATCATGTATTTCTTACTCTTTCATGTCACAAGCTATATTTATTTTCTAATATCACAACTAAACCAATAATAATAGGTAATATAATAGCCTGAAACAGTTCATAGTATCAAATATTCAGAAACAAGAACTGTTGTTCTTGATTTTGCTCTTCGTATAAAGTTAAACATCTAGTGGTTCAATTAAAATTAGAAAAGTAAGGGTTTTTTGTAAATGTAGAAGTGGAAAACACCATTTTGCAAAATCTCTAACTCAAATCAACTGTATTT
>VZTA01018845.1:0-39000 GCA_013398855.1 Mohoua ochrocephala
TCCATTGTGACACTGCAGAACCACATAGTAATTTGTGACACTGTGGAACCTCATGGAACCATTGTGACACTCTGGAACCATGGTGACCATTGTGATACTGTGGGATCTCATGAAACTAAGTGTCCATTGTGACACTGTGGGGCTTCATGGAACCAAAGGTCCATTGTGACATTTTCGAGCCTCATGGAACCCAGGAGACCATTATGACACTGTAGACTCTCCTGGAAAGAAGAGGCCATTTTGACTCTACGGAAACTCATGGAACTGAGGGTGCCTTGTGACACTGCAGAACCACGCAGTCCATAGTGAGTCAGCATTACCAAGGCTCTACTGTGATGCTGACAGTCCTCATGGAACCAAGGGTTCTTTGTTAAACAGTAAAGCCCTATCTACCCAAGGGTCGATTGTGACACTGCGTCATGTGACCAAGGGTCCATTGGTCCGCCCAAGGCTTCAGAGAACCACCAGTCCATTGTAACACACCAGAGCCTCATGGAACGAATGGGTCATTGTAACACAGAGGAGTCTCATGGAACCAAAGGGACATTGTGACACAGATGGGCACCATGTAACCAAGGGTCCTTTGTGACACTACTGGGCCTCACGTAACCAAGGGTCCTTTGTGACGCTACTGGGCCTCATGTAACCAAGGGTCCATTGTGACACTGCAGAACCAATGACAGCATTGTGACACCTCAGAACCTCATGGAACCAATTGTCTCATGTGACATTGTTACAACCCGCTTAATTATAGAGGAGCAAAAAGAGTTCCCTTCGAATTGCAGAAAGGACTTCAAGTTCAAATATTCTCCAAAATAAGATTAAAATTCAAACTAAGTTATATGTTGATAAGGAAAAAAATCTGATATTTTCACTTTACTAACTCTAAAAGGGGCAAAAAGAAAGAAAGGGAAAAGTAGAGAAAAGCTGGAAAAAGCTAAGATTACTTTAAAAGCATAGGATAGTTTACCACCACACTTGCTGCATTTCCGCCAAGATGGGAAAGGGGCGAGGGGGAGGGCAAAGAAGTTTTTGCCTTTTCTTTTTCTCTGCTGCTCGAAGTGGCTTTATCTGCTTTTTCTGGTCTCGGGGCTGACAGCTTAGCTGAAATGCAGTCAGTTGCCTTCTGGAATGCAGACGCAGTGCGTGGTTCCTGCAGTTCACACGTGGCTCTGGTACATTCGTGCTTGCTCACTCCAGGAGTGCAAGAGCAGGGGGTGTTTTCCCCAAGGTGGTGGCGTCTTGGCTCCTGGAGGCTTGTCTCTATTTTGAGACAAATTTAAGAGAAGACACCCTGCAATGAGTAGTCTCCTCTAAAGGGTTTTAACCATTCTCCTCCACCAATAGAAAATGAATACTAATAGAGGAAAGTGAAAAAAACCCAAAACCAACAGTTCATTAACAACAGACTGCTCACAGAACTCACCCCCCACCCCACAAAGACACAGGAACAAGGACCCAAAAATGCCCAGAGAATGAGGTAAACATTGAAGAAATAGCCCTTCCTGACACGTGGTGCAAGAGAGATGGTGCCGGCTTTCACGCTGAGGGAAGTGGAGTTCCATGAGAAGGCAAAAACCTGGTGGCTCTCTGGCATCGACCTCCTCTCCAGGGCAGACGAAGCATCTGGGCTGGAGCCGCTTGGAGTGCTTTCACTCCCCGGCACAGCTGCTCGAAGCTTGGGGCTGGAACGGGGCTGCTCTGCTCTTGCTGGTCCCGCTCCTCCGGTCTCAGACCAGCAGCTGTTCAGTTCACTTCAAGGCAGCTGAAAGATTCCTACTGCAGCTTCTCCAAGCCAGGGAAGAGAAAAGCTTTTTGCCTGGGTGTCCCGGTTTGAGACAAATTAAAGGAAATGCTCTGGGAGGAACGTCTCCTCCAAAGAAGGCAGGTTTCAGCCGCCCTTCCCTCACAGGTTTGGGAAGAAATTCCTCAGAGGAAAGTGAAAAAAAAGTTATTTATTTAAGAAGCAGAGTGCACACAGGCATGGAAAAAAGAATAATGTTAAATAATAAAACTTCTCGCTGTGGAGAGAACCTGGTAAATTCAAAGTCGTTTGTGGGGTGTGGCTCTGCTCTCTCTCTGGAGCTGGGGTTCGGTGTGGGCCCCTCCAGGCCGCCATGTAGAGCCTCCCGGTGGTGGTCTGGTGTTGCTGAACAGTCCAGAAGAGAAGAAGAAGAAACCAAAGTCCCAGGAAAACCTCTTTCCTCAGCTAATGAATGAGAAGCTAGCTAAAAAGCAAAGGAATGTAACTCTCTTCCCTGCTGCAGAAGCTGAGAGCGAGCTCTCTCTGTTTTGAACACAAACCACTGAAAGAATTCCACCGGCTCTGCCCCCTCTCCCAGAGCCATCTTTAAAGGCACAGAGCTCACATCCGGCATAGGGCAGACGATAGGGAACACAGACGATAAAGTCACCCCAGGACCCTGGGCCAAGAAAAGCAAGCCAGCCAAGCAAAACCAAGCTGCACAGTGCCATGGAAAACCTGGGCAATGAGGCTTCAAAAATGCCCCCCAAAACTCCCCCCCTCCCCAGCCCCACATGCACCCAGTCACAGGCCTTAAAGGTAACAGCAACCATTTCTGGGCATAAAGCAGAGGATCGTGGAATAGACTGCCATCATAAATCACTCCAACACAAGGCTTCGGGTTCTTTTCGCAGCTGTAAAAAAGGCTTTAGCAGGCAATGCTGAAGGAAAGGGGAGACAGGGGTGGCGCTGGCCAGAGTTTCTATCCCTCTTTTCCTCCTCCCTAGTTTAGCACAGGTTTTGCCTTCTTTTTTACGGACCTGTCTTGGTTTAGAGACAAGTTTAGGAGAAAAACACTCTGGAATGAGTGTTTCCTCTAACAAAAAAGGGTTCCAATAATCCCTTTCTGCCAATAAGAGATGAATACTAGTGGATGAAAGTGAAAAAAACCCCAACCGTTTATTGAAAAACAGAGTGCCCACATGGCACAGCAAAAAAATAAAGAATAAATGTTATAGATATTGAATTGTCAGACCTAATCTCCCCTTCCCCCCACACTCCCCCACACCGGAACAAAAAAAAAACCCCAAAATGCCAGGGAAAGAAAAAGCCCCACAACGGCCGCAATGTGGTGGGGATTAAAAAATGGCACTGGCTCCTGTCTCAGGGAAGGGGAAAAAACCCACAAGGTTCATGCAGCAGCTTGGGCAAAACAGATGAGAACCTGGCGAATCTCTGGTGTGGGTCTTCTCTTCACAGAAGATGAAGCTGGTGCATTTGGTATCCTTTCTCTTGTTCGCTCAGCTTTTCCGAGGTGTGGGGCCGGGATGGAGCGGCCCCTCACCTTCCCGCCAGTCCCCGGCCGATTCGTCTCCTGTCGATTGTCTTCTCTGATGTCAGACCAAAACCAAACGTCCAATTCAGGAAAAAAAGCCGCCAAAGTATTGCTGTCGCAGTCTCCAAGGTCAGGGAAAGGGAAAAACCCAACTTCTTGCCTAAGCTAACAAAACCCAAGCTAGCTGAGCAACAAAAGGAACCCAGTCCGCACAGCACACAGATGCCTTGGGGAGTGAGGCTTTGAATAAAGCCCATCGAAGGCTCCCCTCTCCCCCGGACCCACCTTAAAGCTACAGCAACCATTTCTGGGCATACAGCAGATGATCAGGGGATAGAAAACTACCCCAAGACAGCCCTCCAGAGGGACCCAAACAGGCTGGATGGATGGGCCAACGCCAGTGGTGTGAAGGTCAGCAAGGCCAAGTGCCAAATCCCTACACTTTGTCCACAATAACCCCCTGCAGCTCCAGGCTGGGGCAGAGTGACTGGACAGTGCCCATCAGGAAAGGCCCTGGGGGTGCTGGGGACAGAGGCTGGACAGGAGCCCAGGTGTGCCCAGGTGGGCAAGAGGCCAATGGCCCCCGGGCTGTGCCAGCCACGGTGTGGGCACAGGCCCAGGGCAGTGACTGTCCCCTGTGCTGGCACTGCTGAGAGACTTTGAGTGCTGTGTCCAGTTCTGGGCCCTCATGGCCAGAGAGACCTTGAGGGGCTGGAGCGTGTCCAGAGAAGGGCAACGAAACTCATGAAGGGTCTGAAGTTTGTGTGTTATGAAGAGCGGCTGAGTGAGCTGGGGTTGTTTAGCCTGGAGAAGAGGAGGCTCAGGGGTGACCTTAATGCTCTCTACAACTCCCTGACAGCAGGGTGTGGCCAGGAGGGGGTTGGGGCTCTGCTCCCAAGCAAGCAGTGATAGGACAAGGGGACATAGTCTTAAGTTGTTCATTAGGAAGAGATTCTTCTCAGAAAGGCTGATTAGATATTGGAATGGGCTGCCCAAGGAGGTAGTGGAGCCTTCCCCCGCCTTGCCTTGCCAACACCTCTCCTGTATTGCCTTGCCTACCCCTGCATTGTCTTCACTTTCCTTTCCTGCTCCTCCCTTGCATTTCCTTGCTGAAGATCAAGGGAGGGATAGGCAAAGCAAGGTAAGGGACATGTAGGCAAGGCAAGGAAAGGATGGGGTAGGCAAAGAACTGGAGGGTCAGGCAAGGCAAGGGCAAGATAAAGAAGGGGCAAGGCCAGGGAGGGACAAGATAAGGAAGGGACAAAGCGGGAGAGGGAAAAGCAGGGGGCAAGGGAAGGGAAAGGCAAGGCAAGGAAAAGCCAAGCAAGGAACAGGAAAGGGAGAGGCAAAGGAGGAGCATAGAAGGGGCAAGGCAAGAAAGGGGAAAGGAAAGAGAGGGGCAAGGAAGGGGGAAAGCAAGAAAGGGTAAAAGGGAGGGGCAAAGGAAGAGCAAAGGAAGGCAAGGGCAGGTAGGGGACGGGTAGGGGAGCAAGGAAAGGGAGAGGGGACAAGGAAATGCAATGGAACATTAGGCAGTTCAAGGCAAGGTAAGGGAGAGGCAGGCAAGGCAATGGCAGGGCACGTAAGTGAAATCAAAGCAAAGACATGGAGGTGTAGGCAAGGCAAGGGAGGGACAAGCAAGGCAAAGCAATGGAACATTAGGCAGTTCATAGCAAGGTAAGGGAGAGGTAGGCAAAACAGGGCAAAGCAAAGGAGTGGCAGAGCAAGGGAAAGGGTGGGCAAGGCAAGGGAGGGATAAGGCAAAGGAGGGGCAAGGTAAAGCAAGGCAAAGCAAAGCCAGCCAAGGGAGGGGAAAGGGATGAACAAGGGAGGGCAAAGGCAAGGCGAGGCAAGGGAGAAGCAAGGCAAGGTAAGGGAGGAGTAGGGAAGGCAAGGCAAGGGAGTGGGATGCAAGGGAAGGCAAGGGCAAGGCAAGGCAAAGCAATGCAGGGACGAGGCAAGGGAGGAGTGTCTTGGTTTAAAAGACAAATGAGCTCCAAGGAAGGTGGGAACTTTCCTGGAATGGAAAGAAGACCCTTCCCTCCAAATTATTGTAACTTCAAAATTATGGGGCGTTCAGGCAAAAATATAGGAAAAGGAATAACGGTTCTGTACTAGAAAAAAAACCCCAACATCACAAGACAGTAACAGAAATTTCCCACGCGCTGCATCCTGTTTTTCCCCCTTCGGTGTAGTTCTGGGTGCAGCCGGCAGGGGGTGCTGGCACACTTCGGGAAGCAGCGGCTGCAGCGGCTCGGTCGCAGCGCAGGAGCGCTGGCGGCTCCGGCGGGGCAAGGGCTGCAGAGATCCTCTGGCAGCCGGCACACGGAGGGAAGCAAGGAAACTGCTCTTCTGCAAACTCACTCGGAAAGCGGCTGCTCTTGGCACTGCCAACAGCAGCAGGCACCAGCTGGGGGAGGTAGGCAGGGCTCGATTATGGTGCTGAGCTACTGAAAGAGATCTGCCCGGCTCCCGGCAGCACAACACGTAACTGCTCTGGATCCCCCAGCGAAAGGAAGGACCCACCCGCAGCCAAGTCTCGGGTCAGACCTTTCACGGCACCAAGCCACAACTCCTGAAAAACCCCAAGCGGAAGAGCCCATCCGCCAGCCAAAACTCCCCAACCCCAAAACTACTCCACTGGAATGCCAGGGCCATCCGCCACTGCCTTTTGTGTCTCGATCGCTGACTGTTCACCCAAAAAGCCGCCTCCTCCCTCTTCCAGTGTCTCCCTGATAACAATGGGAAGAAATTCACTGAGAAACCTAAACCCATGACGAGGAGTGAGTCAAAGCAAGGCAAGGCAAGGGAAAGGCAAGACAAGAAGGGATAAGGCAAAGAAGGGGCAAGGGAAGGACCGGGAGGGGCAATGCCATGGAGAGGCAAGGGTAAGGTAAGGCAAGGCAAGGCAAAGCCAAGCAAGGGAGGGGCAAAACAAGGCAAGGGCAGGCAAGAGAGGGGCAATGAAAGGCAAGGAGGAGAAAGGCAGGAGCAAGTCAAGGCAAAGCAAAGCAAGTAAAGGGAGGGGGTTGGCAAGGCAAGGGACAGGCAGAGGAAGGAGAGCAAAGGCAGGGTAACGGAGGGGCAAGGAAGGCAAGGCAGTAGAGGGGAAAGAAGGGGCAAGGGAGAAGCAAAGCAAGGCAAGGGAGGGGCAAGGCGAGGAAAATGACAGCAAGGCAAGGGAGGGGTAGGTAAGGCAGGGCAAAGAAGGGGCAAGGGAGGCGCAAGGAAAGGCAAGGGAAGGGAAAAAGTGGAGTAAGGCAAGCACGGAGCATGGGATGGGCAAAGGAAGGAAAGTGAATGCAAGGCAAGGGAGGGGGAAGAGCAGGGAGGAGTAGGGAAGGCAAAGCAAGGGAGGGGTATGCAAGGGATGGCAAGGGAGTGATAGACAAGGTGAGGCAAGGGAGGGGTCAGCAGGGCAAGGGCGGGCAAGGCAATAGAGGGGCAAGGCAAGGGATGGGCAAAGGAAGGAAAGCAAAGCAAGGGACGGACAAGGAACAGCAAGGCAAGGTGAGAAAACACAACAGCAGCAAGGCAAGGGAGGGGCAAGATGGAGGCAAGGAGGGGTAAGTCAGAGGGGCAAGGTGAGGGAAGGCAAGGCCAGGCAAGGGAGTGGCATAGGAGGGGCAAGTCAATACAAGGCAGGAAAAGGGAAAAGGGAGGGGAAAGAGAGGGGCAAGGGAGGAGCAAAGCATGGCAACAAAAGTAAAGGGTAACAGAGGGGCAAGGCAAAGGAGGGGTAGGGAAGAAAAGGCAAGAGAGGGATAGATAAGGCAAGGCAAGGGAGGGGTAGGCAAGGCATGGCAGTGAAAGAAAGTGGTAGGCAAGGGTAGGCAACACCAGGTAGAAGTAGGAGCAACCAACCAAGGAATGGGAAGGGTAGGCAAGGCAAAGCTTGTTGAACCAAGACAACATAAAATGTATTTTTTTTTCAGGCTGGCCATCTCCAACCAGAGGTCTCTGTGCAGAGGTGCTTGGGCACAGGGGCCTTGTGCAAGGGTGCTTAGTTACGATAGTTCTCATCCATGCCTTGGAGAGTTTTCAGACCAAACCAGCTCACAGGGGCAAAACTGCAAGAAAATCCTGTAAACTCTGCTAATAAATACACATTAAGTGCCCTTGCACGGAGGGCTCACGTGCACAAACACACACGGATGGTAACAGGTGATTCTGTAAGCCAAACCAGGTGGTTATTACATTGTAAAGGTGAGTATTGTAGCAGTCTTAAGACTGCATATGAGGAAACAAGAGTGGTAACATGGCAAAACAAACAAAAAGGCCAAAAGTAGCTTCTTTCAATGCAATAGATTAGTAAGATAAAAGAAAAATATCAGTGACATTCATACAAACTTGTCAATTTACACCAACAAAGCTCAGCAAAATTTGGCCGATCTCAGAGGTAGAGTCGCTTTATCTTCTGGACAGATTCTTCCCACCAATCATTCCAACGCTGAATTGCCAGCAGCTGAGCTGCACTTTCTTCCTTGATCTGGGCAAACATCTGCTCAAGTTTACATTTGTATTTCTGTATAAGAAACCCCAACAATTAAGGACAAAATTGGTAGTGACGAAATATAATTTTATTTGCCTGAATCCAGGTCCTGATCCATTGTGTCAGAAGACTGCATAGAGGCCACTTATTTTTTGCCTTTGACAATAGAACTATATGAATAATTAACTATTAGCTGTGTTCCTTCTGTGTTCCTTTTAAAGACTTCTGAAATTAAATTACCAGCAATATTTAAATTTTGCTAAAATGCAAGATCTTCACCTCACTTCTGTTAGCTCCTAAGATTAGGGAGTTGCCTTCTCTCAAGACCCAAGTGTGCATCTCCAACACGGGACGCACTCAGGCTCTTGCTGGAGCTTCTTAACTCATGAGTATGAACTGAACTATTAAAAAGCTGCTAAAAAGTTATTTCCTCTAGACAGAAACTTGTAGACTACCATAAAAACCTCAAGGCACTTTAATATTGTTCAAGAGTCCATGCTCCAAAACATAAAGTACTGTATTTTTAATGCAACATACATGCAGGAAAATATTCCTGTGGCGTGCATTCTGTATCCAATCCTTTTATCCAACCATTTGTATCAAACCATTTATATCGAAACAACCACATTCCCTTCAAATCTGTGCTGTAATCAGGTTCTTGGGCACCAGAACTAGATTACATAAAACACGCATGTGAGTTGATCGTTTTGATGGCATTTGCCATCGTTGACAGTATATTTTACATTCCCTTATTAAAAACAGATATTTTTTAAAAGTTAATTTAGTTCAGTGGGAGTACAATTACTTCCAGGTCAGATGCATAAACGCATTTCCAAGTGATTTAACATAAAAATATTCTCCTAACTGCTGAGCACCGCTGTTTTGAAAACAACTGTCTGTGCCAGTCAGAGGCTCAGAGTTGTCTGCATTCTTTTAACAGACTCAGTGAAGAAAGAGTGATCATTTTTATGGTGGACACAGCCATCTGTGATTTTTCCAGATATAAGACAGGTGTGAAGTATTTTATAGCCCTTCATCTTTTGTGGGAAAATCAGCTTTTGTGATCTAAGGCTGGAGTTGTAGGCTTCAGAAAGAAAGGTGAGTGAAAACAAGCAGGACTGGAATGGCACTGGGACACCGCTGCTTTTGGAACTATGATGCTGCCAAAATGCTGTGCCCTGTTTCTGACACCATCCATGCGTCTCTGCTGAAACAATTCCCCTTTGTCACGTCTCTGAATGAGAAGACGCCCAGAGAAACCAACCCTGTCTGCTTCTGGCAGCATCACAAAGAAATGGACACGAGAAAGGATTTCTGCACACGGATAATACGGCTTTAAGGTCTGAAAACACGGTGTACGTTAAAAACTTACACACATAACTAAGATTCTATAAGTGTCTTCTTAAAAAACCAAACCCACAACAGCAGCAGCCCACTCGAGAGTCCCTCCCCACAGACCCACCTTATATGCAGCTTGTCTTGCATCCACCACTGCTAGGTGGCCCAGGGTAGTCTTAGCTGTTGAAACTGATGCAGTTCCACTGCAGAGAGTATAGTCTGGAGCATCGGGAAGAGTAGTCTCGGGTATTCCTGGCCAGCTCCTATAAAAACCAAACCAACCAACCAACCAACCAACCAACACATGAGAAAAAAAGTAAGAAAAGAGACCAGATCATACTAATTCATGTTACTTGTACTAAGGTGCCAAAGACCAGTGTTATTTTTTTTCTCCACGAAAGGTTTACCCTAAAAACTTCTTTGTTTAGTACAACCACCTTTTCTTTTAAAACATCAGTATCTCTCCATAGTATAGAATTCATTTCTTCTGAATGACAATACACAGACTATTCATAGATCTGAATGTACCGAATTGATAACTAGTGACAGGCAAGGGGCACAGCAATGGCAATGACATGGTATTGTTTCACAATGCTGTATGTAATTCACTTTTATTTGGATCCATTGCTATTCTTTCTTTAAAACCATTACTCACTCAAACTACCCCGTAACTAATTCAATGACATTGCTAACGATGAGCAGCACTTTCAACAAGTGCAGCAAAAAACTGTGAGGACAGGGCCTGTTATCAGTTTAGAGCAGAGAAATTAGACAGCACAGTGTTCAGTGAACAGTGTTCAAACACTACCTCCTTCCTCGTTTGACTAACTGTGGAACTTCAGAGGTTCCTAGAGGAAGTCCAGCTTGTTTAGGACGGATTGGAGTCGCCATCTTCTCTCCAGGTATTTCAGTTTCTGGGAGGAAATAGAAGATATGCTCAGCAGAAACAAAACAATGTCAGGAATACAATTGTTTTGGAGTAACCGTGCAGCTCGATGCTCTTCACTCTCAAGAAATTGCTTTTGCGTGCTTTATTATGCAAATCTTTTAATTTAAAATACTATAGCATATCAAAGCCTCCTCTTCCTAGGGACAGACTGCTGCAATCTTTGAGAAGGAAGAGGAGGCCTGAACAAGCAACCTCTTCTTTTCTTACCTGCTACTTGTACGTCATCAACAGTGATGGTTTCATCCAGTTCCAAGAGGAGCTTTTCAGTGAGGGCAGCCAGTGCAGAAAAAAAGCTCTGAGCACACTCGGCAGCACAATCCTGTTGGGACATTGGGGACAAGTGAGAGGAATTCCTTTGATAATTCCATCTCCTCTCCTTTTAACTTGGCTCCAAAAGACTACACAAATATCCAACCCTGACATTCTGCAGCAGCTGCAGATAACAGACATAAGGCTCAGAGTTGCACATAAAAGGGTCTCAAAGTGTCTCTGCAGTATTCTTAACACTGCCTGATTATCTAAAGTTCAAGAAACTGTAGAGTTTTGTGTAAAGGTACCTAGTAGTTACATATTTGGGTTAAATGTGATAAAACCAGCTTCTAGCCAAAGAGAAGGTAATTTTGGAATTCAGGTACTTTGGGTGGAAGTGCTTAGCCCAGGTGTTATTCTAAAACAGGGTATTTGTGTTTCTGTGTCTGTATGCAGAGCTAGGAGTAGGAGGAGATACTACCTGGGAATTAAAAATACACGTACTCTGCAGGCAGTGTAGAATTTGGAGTCAGTGGCCTGAGAGAAGTAAACAAAGAGCTTTAATGCTGTGGAACCAACCTTCAATAAAACCAGGGGGCGGAGGGGGAAAAGTATTTTGATTCCTGAATCTCTCCTGTAAATTCAGCTGATTTCAGTTCCTAATCTTGTGTAGAAAAGTGTCAATTATTTGCACTAATGAAATGCACAAAGAAACCTTTCCAGACATCTGTGTCTGGAAGCAAGAGAACTAACCAGAGGTTGTCACCACCACAGCCAATGACCCTACCCACCACTAAGCTCACAGTCAGTAGTTCTATGAATGATACAAAATACCAGTGAGTTCCACAATGTATCTAAGCACCCCTACCTGTGCAGGTATATTTGTGACTATACTGATCTAATGCTGACAGTACACCATTTGAAAGTTTAGCAGCATATGAACAGGATTGCCTAAAACTGAAAAAATTTTCAAGTTTCCTTTGGATGGGGAGGGAAAATGTATCCAAAATACACCATCCTTTCCAAATGCAACATTTAAGTTCACATGAAGCAAGGGCTTTACAATTACCTGCAGCATCTTTGTGTTGAAGTGAACACCATCAGTTTGATCTTTCTGTCTTTTTGTTTCCTCTTGGCACAAAGCCTCCAGCTGAAGGGAGTTATTTGGGTGTCCTAGGGAGTAATGTAATTTTCTCTGGTGCATAGTCTTTAAGCAAATATGTAAGAGAGAAATACCTTCAGTAAAGAATGTACTGTGAGTCATAAAAAGGAAGAAGTAAACCACAAACATTTTCTATAAAGGTATTCCGAAAGACAAGGAAAATGGAGCTACTCCTTGGCTGTCTGGATGTAAGTTCTGCAGTGCAATATGCAGCAAATTGCCTCTCTGCTGGCCTCTGGTCTTACTTTGGGATTTGTTTTCAACGAATAATCATCTCTTCTACCACGTGGTAAATAAGATATTTTTTGTATCTCTGTAATTTTTACCTAATTTTTAATACTCAGACAGAATCTCAAGACACTGTAGCATTTTCTGTATGATCTCCATTATGATTCTATTCTCAGTTCTGATATGACTTGACAAAATATGCCTCTTTTATGAATGATAGTAAATAATAGTAGTTCATTATGCCTACATCACAGTTCTTACAAAGGAGAGCACCCATACAGTAGGAGCTGTCTGGCCATACCACAAGGTCACAGCCCTTACAGAGGTGACAATCCAAGTGTAAGATGACAGGCAGAGCTGAGAAGATTAGAAACAGGCAGCCCAGCGCTGGAAGCTGGGAGAGGAGGGACTCGGTTCCACAAAATACAAAGCTTCCAGGAGAACCAAGCAGACTAACTGCAAACACACAAACTACATCTGTGGCCAGCTCAGCAGAGCGTGATGAAGCAAACAGTGAGAACGAGAAAAACAAAACTTTATCAATCTGATGCATTTAGCATTGGTTACACTAAAGGCATTCCAATATGTCCGTGATACATACCTTCACATCCTCCCACTCCTTCAGCTGTCTGTTGAAGAGATGCTGAATATGACCAGTAAAAGAGCTGAGTTTCTGCTCATGTTCTTTTAAAAGACTTTCCACAACCAGTTGGGAAACAGAAGAGAGCTCCTCCTCAAACCACTTCAGCTGATCCCGAAATTCTTTTTGGAAAAGACAGGGTGTGTATATGACATAGAGAGCCTGGAATTTTCTCTCACAGAGATTCTGTCCCTGACATTCCTTTTTCTAGGTGCAATGCTTTGAGAAACATACACTTGCTCAAAGATTTGACTTTGCACAGGTCTTTTAACTTAATCAAGTGCCCTTCTGCTACACTTTTTGTAGCTGATAATACATAAAAAAGAATATTGCCTCCATTTCCAGTGAAGTCAACTGGAGTTGTTCCACTGAGTGTGATGGATTATGAAGATAATTCTCGGTCACTGCAATTTTCAGCTTACATACTGAAAAATTACATACACAAGAAAATGAAAGTCTTAACTGAATGAATTTACCTCCAAGACAGAAATTGTAGTAATCATCTGTCTGCCTTTGGTATGCCAATAGTTTCAGTCTGAGCATTTCTGCCCAATGTTCAAATGTCTCTGGCAGATCTTCAGGCATTCCCATCTGAAGATTCTTCTTTTCTCCATAGAACTCCTGCAGAAGGGAAAGATAAACCAGAAAAAATATTGATAACACATTTAAACACGTCACATCTAGGTATATAACAATAGGAGAAGAAAGGAAAATTTTTGGATGGTCTGCCAAACATTGAAAGAACAGAATTATTTCTCTGACACAGGATTACACCTATGAAAGCAGAAGTGACTGAAGAACATGACATTTCCTTACCTCACCAAGGGAGAGCAAGGCGTTGTTACCCGTCCAGAGAATATTCATGATAGTCCCCTTGAAAGTACTGAAAACCAAAAAATTTTTTTAAAATTAAAAATACGATCACACTGTTAAATGATCACATTGGCAATATTCACTGGTTTTCAAGTATTTTGTTCAGGTTAATTTTAGTACATTTTTCAGAGCATACACAAACCAATATTCAGAATGCCTAAGAACCTTCCCCCACATTAGCACAGATTCTCTTCAGATGTAGCCAGGACAAGGAGCTATTGTAACTGCTCACTGGAGAGCACTGCCATGTCACTGTCACAAAAAAGCAATCTTAGCCAAATTCCTGTGCCCAAAGGGCTTATTACCATGTATTTTAGATAAAGCAAAAATATCTGAAGGTGGGTCTAGCTGCTTACTGGAATTATTTTGAGACACAATATGGAATAAAATTCCCAAACGCTTAAACATCTTAGGCATTAATTTGAACAGTTTTGTATGGCATGGGCAAAATATCTCAGTTCTATAGAGTGTAGCTGCACAGGTCAAGAAACAATATGATAATTTTCTATAATTTTCTTAGAGAAGGGGAATGGAACCTATTTGCTCCTTGTTTATTCCTATTAATGGAATATTGAGCACAAGATTGAAGGTATAAAATGTATTGGTCTTCTTAGATGTGAAAATAATTGAAAGAGAGGCTATTTTACATTCCCCACCCACTTCTTGTAAATGTACAAAATGGGCTCCAGTAAGACCCCCCACTTCAGACATCAGACAGAATGAACCAGATGACTTCTGTCTTCGTTATTATTACGCTGTAAAAAGGAACTGTTCTGTCAGCACTTTGACCTATACATATCAAGGCTAAATACCTCAAAATTCAATGGTGAACTTTAGAAGTCACAATAGATAGACAGACAGATACATACACACATACATAGAGGGTTTTTATAGATTAACTTCTTGTTCTGGAAATACAGCACTCACTTAGCCTTTTCAGGCTTCTTTCCAAATATCTCGGATCTCTCCTCCATGGAAAGAGATTTTCTGCCTTTCTTTTCACTAGAAAGGAAAAACATTAATTTGAAACTATCCACAAGTGTTTTCCTTCCCTGGCTGATGATTTGAGCTAGTCAGTCATATGACAGACATGAAACTAAAGAAAAATTCGAAAAAATGTAACTCTAGAACTAGTATTCTATGTGTCCTGGTTCTGGCCAATTTCTGCAGTAACCAGGAGGGGTATGGCCAGGACCTGGAGGGTATTCTCTACCACCTCTCATCATTGCAGGGGGTGGGTGGAAGGGTCTGTGCTGGCAGTCGGGTCAGTCAGGGGTTTCCTCGTGGTGAGCACTCACACGTGAACCACTTGCCTCTCTTGTACACTTTGCTATTAACATTGCTGCTGTTACTGTTCGTTTTCTTATCTCATTGCTGCTTCTAGTAAATTGTTCTTATCTTAACCTTATCTTCACCTTTTGTGCCTCCAATTTTCCTCTCCAGCTGCTGCAGGGAAAGGGGAGTGAGCAAGCGGCACATGGTTTGGAGCGTCTCAGTAGGAGCACAAAATTGGGGAATGCCATTCCCAAACCATGACAATATAAAAATTGTATTTTAATGGAAAAAGATTCTTGGAATTCTCTTGTAAACTCTCAGTTGTTCAAAACTTTCGTGTTGTTTTCACTATTACAGTAACTCATTTCATCCATCTGTGGACTAAGCTGAAGACAAACTATTTAGACACACCTGAAAATTAAGCCACACTGATTTAAGGGTTAGTCTATATTGCAACAACTTCAAAATACAAAACAGCAGCAGATGACGGAGAAAAAGAAGAGTATTTTTCCAGTCAAAATCTGGGGGAAAAAAAACTACAAAGCTGATCATGTGGACATAAAGAGGTAAGAGATTCCAAGTGATAAGCAGTAGAAGGAAAGAAGGCTAATACAAATAAACAATAAGAATCTTTCAATGAGCAGACAAAGTTTAGGTAAATTCCTGCATAGGAATATTTTAAGTGGAATTCCTCCTTTTGGGAGTCTCACCTTTTTTTTGGCTTCGTTCCATCGCAAGATGACTTCTTCCTGATCTGAGCTGCAGACTTCTGAGAATGCGCATTGGACACCTTCTTCTTTTTGGCTGGGGGAAGAACTGCTTATAGTTAACAAGGAAAGAAGAAGAATATTGCATAAATGCCAACTAAAGTGCTTTTTAAGTGTATATATATTTTGTATTCTTGTTTCTGTAATGTTTCCATATAATATATAGGGGACAACTACAGGAACAAACTTTTCTGTCAGACAGGCCTGAGGTAACGCAGAAGGGGCCACAGCAATAAAGGTTCTGTGCTGGGGCATGAGTCACAGCAATGTCACAGAAAATACAGGGCAGATGGGAGGAGATTTAAAGCAAATTGGGGGCAGGTGAATAGGGAGAATGAATGAGCTACATTCATAGCATTGGTGGTCATGGGGACTTGCAAATGTGGAAGAGAGTGACGATAGCTTTGGAAATGGCTGGAGGAGTCAAGGTCTGCAGGAGAGAGATGAGGAAATGGGAACACCAGGTAGGGAGCATCTGGGGTTAGCTCTGTGCTCATCTTCGAGTGGATGATCGTACACTGTGAGAAGGATCCCTGATCCCCTATATATTTCATGATTTCTGCTCCACTTCTTTTCTTGACCCCATTTCCCTTTTGCTATCACAAACACAGGTACTCTTTATAACATTATTATCTCATTCTGTGGCTTTCATTGCTTTAGGGGCTGAAAATCATCTTAATGTAAGTAAAGATGTCCAGGAAAAGAGCTAGGAAGCACAACTACCTCAGAGTTCCTAGCATAGAAGCCACTGGCCTGGAACATGCTAGACCGGTGCAGAAAAATGCCAGGAACTACAATTTGGATGAAAAGAAAATATTAAAAGAAATACAAGCACACCTCTCCTCTGATTTAGGTCTTGGGATTTTTTTGATGGGTCAAATCTGAAAAAAAAAACCAAAAAAAAAAGAGCTAAGGACAACTGAATATCCTGTTATTTTATGTTCTGTACTATGTTACATAGCAAACTAGGCAAGTTCTCTATCCCTATCATGTGCTAAGTGAGTTAAATTTCTGAGATCATATTTAACAGAGAGGGTTACTTTTACACCTGACCGTGTATATAGAAGTAATTTCATGGGACTAACTGATTGTTTAACTGGAATTTTGGAATTTCTACAAGCAAAACTGCATTAAGATACTATTTGCAAATCAAACATTTGTCATACTCTTCATTTTACACTTTGTATATTCAGTCAACTATGCAGCAGGTAATCACCTTTCAACTAAAATAAGGTTCTAGAAGACAAAAAATAAATACCTAAAATGTATCGTATACTAGATGTCACTTATTACTCACAAAGGGGTATTTTTGGCTATGAGAAATCTTGCTTTTAAAAAGAAAGCAGTCTCAGCTAGACTGATTTTTAAAGTTAGACTGATCAGAAAATATGTAGTAATATTACCTATGAACAGTCTATTCAATAGTTCTGGGCCTACAAGGTAAACTACAAACTATGAATTCAGGAGAACCTTTATATGCTTCTGGAATACAAATTTTAAAAACACTGTAGTGAAGCCCCTTATAGTGTCATCAGGAGCCTCCTGGAGAGAAGTGGGATATGTAGCAAAGAAAATTAAATAAAGCCAAGGAGAGAAAAATACCTTTAGGCAAACAAGTACTTACCCAACTAATTTTTTGATAACAGTTATTGCCAAATCATCAAGTACTGATGCACCCATTCTGCTTGGATTCAACAAAGGGAATTTGTCAGGATCCAGTCCCATCACCATCCTTTTGCTCTCATCTCTGAGACTCTCTTTTTGAACGGCAGGAGCAATGGAATCTTGTAACGTCCCATCCCTGTCAAGAGTGGTGAAGTCCTCTTGTAATGTCCCATCTGTGTCACAAATGGTGAAGTCCTCCTGAAATGGAAGGAAAAATGAAGCCCTGTAGACGGTAGCAGGCAGTTGGCGAAAGCTTTCTGATGCCTTAGGCTTTAACTTCTATATTTTTCAAATCCTGTACTGCCTGGTGTGAAGTTTGGTGTGGCCTCTTGACTACTGTTCTCTCATGCTGGTCAGACACAACAAAGCCTCTCTAGATTTGCTCTCCAAGGACACCTAGATTGTCCCAGGCCCCAAAATGTGTCAACTAAAGCCCTGAGAGGAGGGGCAAACTTGGGGTAATTCCATCAATGAAACTGAGGTTATAATTGGAGAATTAACCCTGATATGCAAATAGACCACACTTATCAAAGTGTGAAGAACCTGTGACCCAGGGTCCATCTTGGGTGTAGCCTCTGCACTGCCCTTTGAAGGCCCTTCAAATAAACACCTCCTTTTATTCTCTTATTTTTGTCTAGGCTCTGATTTTAGGTGGCCACCCCAAGACATCAATTCCATGTAATGAGTGGCTACTAAAGCAGATTTTCTAAACAGACAGTATCTTGCTTCAAAGGGTGAAATAAATTTTTGTCATTCTAATAGCAATGTTGTTACAGCCATACAACTCCAAAACACTTCAAAGCAGTTAACAGTAGGTTCTCATAATCATCATAAACAGTATTCAAGGATATAATCTTAAAACAATGATCCACTGAGATGACAAAATAAAGACAGACTTTCCAGAAAAGGGAGGAAAGAAAACACAACCTGTTTGATAAAAACAAAATCCCTTCAGGACACACTTGGGATTTTTTAAAAAAAATTATTTAAAGAAACCCGTGCAATATGTATCTCTGAATAAGTGCTACACCTTGAAAACAAACTCTTACCAAGAACTGAGCAACTCATTGCAATGCCATGTATCTTTAGCATTTTGTAAACCTGGTGATTTACTCAGCCTCTTAAAAAGGCTGCCCTAATGTTACAGTGTCTTGCACATCTCGGCATAATGCAGATTCTTTTTTCATTTGAAAATTCAAAGCACAAATTCTGAAAAGCCATTAAAACATGTACACATGAAAATTCTATCAAAATTAAATAAAATACAGAGAATGTGAATGTTATCTTACAGTGGCACGTGGGATCATTGCTTTTACTAAGAAGCAGTCGAGATACTGGCTCCTCTTTTTCAGCTCTTTCAGCACCTCTCTGGCAAAATCATACAACTCCTCAGAAGTTAAAGCCTGAAAGACATGGTAACACAAATGGTATTGACTAAACTAACTAGTCTAACCTTTTCAAACATGCTGACTCTTGCAAAGAACACTATTTGCCTCTGTTCTGTCACCAGTTTATGTACATGTACATGGAAGCAATGAGATTGTGTAAGAGGCTGAGGTTTTGGTTTGGCAAAAAGGAAATAAAGGTACTGACTGTCCAAAAAGGACTGTTGTGGTTTTAAACCCAGCTGGAAATTAAGCACCATCCAGCTCAACCCTCCTTCTCTCCCTCCTTGCCCTGGTGGAAAGGGGAGGAGAATCAAAGGAAAACTTGCATGTTGAGATAGGAACAGTTTAATAATTGAAAGTAAAGTAAAATACAGTGATAATTGTAAATAGTAATAATAATAACAACAACAATAATGATAATAAAAAGTGAAAAACAAGTGATGCACAATACCATTGCTCACCACCTGCTGACCGATGCCAGACCCCCCTTCCTGAACCCAGACTGGCCCTTCCAGACAACTCCCCCAGTTTATAGACTGGACACGACGTTCCCTGGGGTGGAATATCCCTTTGGCCAATTTGGGTCACCTGTCTCAGCTGTGCTCCCTCTCAGTTTCCTTTGTGAACCTCCCAGTGGCAGAACAGGAGACAAAAAAGTCCTTGACTTGGGATAAACGTGACTTAGCAAAAACTGTGTTATCAACACCATTCTCATTGTGAATCCAACACACAACACTGGAACAGCTACTGAGAAGAAATTACCTCCATCCCAGCTGAATCCAGGACAAGGACCTTTCTGAGCAAAAATTCTGTGTTTCTGCCCAGCCCCAAACATCAGGAAACACAAGTCTTCCTCAAAAATACTAGTTTATACAAACATATACAATGAGGCAAATTAATAACAATTAATAACAAGTCAAATTAAATACCATTTCATGCTGATTAGAACTTACTTCCTTATCTGCAGTAGAATGAACATAAGCATCTCTCTTCCTCTGGAGCTTTTCCAGGTAAGACTTTAATGTGACCGACTGCAAATTGGAATTCGCTACCTAAAGCAGAAGCAAAGACCGGAGAAGTCAAGTCCCCATTCACAGGAGTTTCACAGGCTCCACTTTCAAACCATTAGAACCACTGATAAAAACTGGTTAAAAATCCCTGGTACTCAGAGGAGAAGCTGAAAACAGTAATTCACAAAAGCAAAGCTTCATGTCGCTCGCTGCACCACACAGAAATGCTGGTGAATTCAGATGTACACACTCAGTGTGCTGCAAGGCCATAGTGTTCCGACACAGCTGCAGCAGTATTAAAAATTAAATTTTAAGCCGATAGTGACAGAAAACAGGTTTTAAATTTACATAAAAAATCATTTAATATTTGTCCACTCTGAATTCAGCCAAAATCTCCTCAATGGTACAAAAGAAAATTATTATAATGAATTTAAGCAAAGTTCTGATGTTTCTGTTCGTACCTCTGATTTGATTTGCTGTCGCAGCTGTCTCAAGGATTGATGGACTGTCTCCATAAAGGCTCGACTCGCAGAGAGAGAAGCAAACTTCTTTTCGTACTTCTTGATAAGTTCAGTAGCCTTTAAGAATGTCAGAAACAAGAGACAGGACTAGACAATTTTTCACTTTTTAAAACTTAAATGATAGAACTTGCCATTTCTACTAATTTTTTCCATCATGTAATTGCCAAGCAGAACAGTCTTATAGTTCTAATCCGAAAGCAGGCTGACTGCAAATCACATCAAATATGTCAACAGAAAACATCGTTTGAAATAATGGAACTCTGCTTACCTGCTCCAAGCAGCTCGATTCTATTTGCTTCACATCTGTCTTGATTGAACTTTCAAAGGAGTCAATTTGCTTACTTTCATTCTGCAGACACTTGTTGAAAAACTTCACCTCCTCAGAAGAAAAGTCACCCACCTCTGAAAATAATCTGAAAGCAAACATAAAAGCAGCTGGCTGTGAGTCATCTTTTTCTCCAAGACTGTTGTAGCTAAACAGCCCTGACCCATATATATCAACACAAACGCCATGAAAACAGTATAATAATTGTGGTTTAACAAGATAAATTTATTTTTTTAAAGAGGAAACTAGATGAATAACAAAATAAACTTTACTTTTACTGTTCTGCCTATGCAACAAACACTGATTCCCAGAAACAGGTCACCATTTATAAACAACACTGCCATGAAATCTATATACCTGCAACTTTTGAGAAAACCCACATTCCAACTCCTTAATTTTCCTAAAGCTTCCTCCAAATGGTGCTGGTAACTTCTCACAGTAACCCTGATTGATTCCAAATGGTTGTGGAGTTCTGATTGCAGGATGTTGCTGGAAGAAGCTGACCTAACAGCAAATAATAAAAGACAGGGAGAACATGTCTGAAGAGGAACACACATGATGATTTGGCAACTGCTGGCTGTAAAGACATGAAAAAATGTGAGGACCCAAAAGTGATTTATGACTCTCAAAGCAACACCCTGAGCTGGGATGGTTTGAATGAACCCACAGAAGGTATCAGCAACAGCTGATACTATTGAGTACTTTTCTTCAAAACCAATTAGTCAACTGATACTACTGTGCACGTTCAGTAAACTGGGTAAAATCTAAACAGATGAAACATCTTTTCTACTTAATGACTGCCAGCACTTTGAAAGGAGATGAAATTTCCATGTGTTCAGTCCTCATCTTAATTTCTTCAGGGAAAGAGAATGAAATTCTTTATATGTTTTTAAGTTTTATGAAGCAGTCTTCATTGAAGAGCAATGACATATAAACCAGGTTCAGAATGCAGACCAGAAACATCTCAGACAGCAGTCAGGAGTATTTAACTGTGGAGATTCACAGCAACAGCAGTGGCACACTTACTGCTCAGTCACAGGAGCGTGGAGGAAGTCATACTCCAAGTTCCGGACTCGGGAACGAAAGTCTGTGTTGAGGTTATTTAGCTGGTCCGAAAATTTGAGGAATTCAGCCTTCTCCTTTTCCAGGCCTTCTCCCAGCACTGCACAGTGGCACTCAAGATGCTCTTTGTGAAGTGCCAGCTCCGCTGAGAAGAAAAGAAGTTTGCAACAGGGACGCTATTCCCTGTTTATTGTGAACTACCACGATGCCCAGTCAACCCGGGATCACCAGCAGCAGCAAAATAAACAAAGCCAGACCTCACAGTAGCTAAAACACACAAATTAAATACATTCAATTTGATTTCTTTGACTTTTCTCCTGTGTAAGACATATATCCTTAACAGCTCCTAATCCATTCAAACCACAAATGTCTCTTGTTTGCCCTAAGCATTCTTTTTCCTTTATTTTTGGTCATTGCTGACATCTCCATTATTTCTCTGCTCTTGGTCTTGTATCAAAAGTAAAGGATGTATTTTTCAATGGAAAATACACTTTTCCTGGTTTTGTGAGGGAAAGAAAAAAAATTGGTTTTGGTTTCCCTTCTGGAATGTTTGCTGGATAAATCAAGAGCCAGCCAATGACCTCAAGAAAGCTGCCAGAAGAAGCACCTGTCCTCTTTGCAAAAAAAAGGGAAATTGAAAAATTATTTGCCTGTTCTCCAAAAGAAGAATTTTTTAGCTTATGTGTTAAAGACCAACAAACCTGTCTAAAATATTTTTTTCTCACCATAAAAACCTGACACTTCCCATGCAAAGAGAGTTTTGATTGGAGGATGCTCTGTAGCTGCTCAGTGATATTTCACAGAGTTCAATCCTTCCTCTCGTGTTTTCAGAAGCTTGGCCCTGGCATTTTGGCTCTCCCAACTCGCTAATTTCTTTTTCTGCAACACTTTTAAAATATTTTTTGTGCACCGCAAACTCTTATTAAATAATGTCAAGGTGAATGAGAATGCACAAACATTGGCAATAGAATGTTCAGCATCCTCTACAATCCAGTTGGTAGTCAAGGCACCGCTGCCTATTTTTCCAAAAGTAACACGGTACAGACGAGGAAGAGCTATAGAAAAGAAATGCCATTTAAAAAATGTATGAGTAACATAAAATACTGGGAATTCATAGACAGTCAACTGCTTTCTACTGGCCTCTGCTACTGAGTCAACTAATGCTGATTAGTTATGGCCCACTTAGGACCATCTCTAAAAGAAGACGTGACGCTCAGAGTACCAAAACAAGTCAATACCAGCTCGAGCGCTGTAGATGTTTGTCTGTATCTCCTCCTGCTTTTGTTGATGCAACTGAAGATGCAGCAGAAATATGGAACTGAGCTCCTCTTTCTTGGCAGCTACAAAGACATAGGAGTTGGACAAGGATTCTGCAAACCATTTCTCCAAGTGCTCAAAAAAGCAGAGGCAAATCCTATGATTGAAAAAGGAATATTACAGTGAGGAATAGTAAATAATAAATATATTATTTCTAAGGATTTAACTTCTGGCTATAGGAAGGTATGGTTTCAGTACCATTTGCACAATACTGGTAGAGTTTTTGAGCTAGCTGCATACTACTGAGTACCAGGCATTTTACCTGCATGGCTCTGCAGAGCATTTGGGCAAATTACTTGTCTTTCTGTAATATGTTTTCTCACTAAATAATTTTCCATAAAATATGAATGTTCTGTAAAGGTAAATGTTTTTGTGGTACTTTGAAAGCCATGGATGCAAAGCAATATAAACATTTTCTCATATTTGTATCAATTTAAAAAGTGGAATAACACAATAATTGTATGATCATAATTTTATAATTAAATATCTAACTATATAAATATCTAATTATATAACAGCAATTAGATAACTTTTGCCTCTACAGGCTAATGTTTGTTCTAAACAGCTGAAATTTGTCTATTACATAAAGAAAGAACAGAAATTGTTTGCTACTCACCTTTTCTTCAGCTTGACAAACATAGTTTCTGTGAGAAGTACATATTTCAGGTACATAGGAAGTGATTCTTCTTCTTCATAGTTTGTAAAATTACTCTTTGTGCTGTCAGTCCTTCCAGCTTCTTCAACTCCAAGAACAGTGTAAGCATTTCCACTAGCAGTGGAAAAAGACTCCGTGGCAATTTCAGCAGTTTCTGCCTTGCTGCTCTTGGACACTGACTGGGAAACAGTTGGAAATGATCACCTTCAAAGGTATCAGCATAGAATCAACAGTGCATGAGCTACTGTAAGAATCCTAAGGATATTTAGAATAATGTTCTCATTCTCAATTTGGACATTTACACAGTGCTGGCAATATTTATATATTTATATATGCTGGCAAGGCATAGGCAGAGTCGACAATGTCTTAAGAGGTTTTTGTTATGGTAATAAATTCATGGAAACTGAAAAACTAAAACTTAGGTACAAATACATCTTAAATCATTCACCATGGGCTGAGAACACTGTGATGATAGACAGATTAAAAAAAATAAAAATCCATGCAAAACGTTTCTACAAGGGCAAAAGTAGATCAAAAAGAATGGTTGTGAACTGTTTTATACACTCCATTTTCCCATAAAAGGATCTAGAGCCCTGTGTGCTTTGTATACAAACTAAGCAAAAAAGGACTTTCTACTCGTTCTCAGCAAAAACAGTTCCTTATTTTGGACAAGACTGCCTTCACCTTCAAACTTATTCTCTTGCTCACTTACCTGTTCTGCACGCTCATTTTCTTTGCTTTTATGAGGAACACTCTCCCCATCTTCTTCTTCCTCTGTTTCTTCAATTTCCTGTGCCAAGATCACCTGATTCTCAGTTGGGTTTGTTTCTCCAGCTGATTTTTGACAACTGTCCCTATCTTCTGGCACCAGTCGACAGAGGTGATTGTCCTCCTCTGCTCTGGGCTGGGATGACCTCGCTTCGAGCCCTGGGGGCAATTTTGGATGCCAAAATATCAGAAAGATCTGAAGCTATTAGAGAATGTCCAAAGGAGGGACACAGAGATAGTGAAGGGTCTGGAGGGGAAACCATACAAAGAGTGGCTGAGGGCATTTGGTCTGTTCAGCTGGAGGAGACTGAGGTCACACCTTACTGGGAACTGCAGCTGCTCTCAAGGGCAGCAGCGGAGGGGCAGCTCCGATCTCTGCTCTCTGTGACCTGGGACAGGACCCAAAGGAATGGCTGGAGCTGTGCCAGGAGAGGATTAGACTGGATATTAGGGAAAGGTTCTTCCCCCAGAGGGTGCTGGGGCACTGAACAGGCTCCTCAGGGAATGGGCACAGCCCTGAGGCTGCCAGAGCTCAAGAAGGGTTTGGACAATGTTCTCAGGCACAGGATGGGATTGTTGGGATGTCTGTGCAGGGCCAAGAGCAGGACTTTCACGATCCCTATGGGACCCTTCCAACCCAGGATACTCTATGATTTTCCTCTCCTTCCTCTCCTTGCACAATGCTCTCAGCTTGCTGCTCCACCACATGTTCAGCTCCTGAAGCATCAACTAGTTATTTACAGTTAAAGCAGAGTTCTACTGGTTACAATCCAAAGAAATGCAGATTGAAAAACAATCAATTTTCATTTTTCAAACAAAAGCAAAAATACCTGTTTGGACTGCTGAGGTATTATTTTGGTCTTGAACTGTGGAGTCTATCTTGCCTTGCAAGTTCTAAAAGCAAAACAACAACAACAAACACCCACCACACCATTTTAAAATATGGATTTGCTTTCTTATAAAAAATCCATATCCCTTCTCACAATGTATCTATTTCAATAAGATATGATAATCTTGAATAGATCACTTACTATCTAAAGAACCTGTAACACTCAAATTGATTACTGTAAGTCTGTTACCTTGTAGTTTTCTGTTCAAAAGGCCAATGAATTTGCTAAAATGCCATTTGTAACAAGGACAGAGTTAAAAGTGTGGGACTGAGAAATGTTTTGGTTTCCCTCTGCTATCTCTACCAAAAGCACCTTATTCAATGGCTGAAACAATACTTTATATAATCTGAATTTTAAAGGTAATGTAAATTTTCTCTAAAGCAAAAAATTAATACACCACTAAGGTTTTAAACCAGAAGAAATTTTCGTTTTACCTGTTTGAAGATTTCCTTCACACTAAAATGTTGGCTGATGGATATACTATAAGAAATCAATTCCCACAAAATAGCTTTTAGGTAAGCCATTACTTCATCCATTGCCATTTGCTTGAGTATCTCATTCCTGTCAAATTTAATGTCACTGTTTAAGAGACTCAAGTATGTATAGAAATAAAATTAAGTATGACTACAGTGCCTCTAAATTTCTAAATCTACCTTTCTGATCAATCTCATAGAACCTTTAGGCTAAACGTTGCCATTGATCTGTTTATACTGAATACAATCACATCCTGGCTTGTTAGAGATTAGTTCATTGCAAATAAATAAATGCACAAAAGTTAAGAAATATTTACAATCAAGCCTTTTACATCCTTCCTTTTGGATGGGGAACCATTCAAACACTCTGCTTACATAAGAGAGGCCAAATTACTGTCTTCCATGTTAGTTCTGCACTGTGCTCAGCTGGGACTGAGACTTTCTGGTTTATTTTCCTTTTACTTGAAAATAAAAACTAACGGTTCAAGTCGAGTCTTGATTCAAGAAAAATCAATGTTCACACTTGTTTTCATTTACATTTACGTGACATCAGTCTCCTAAACAAAGACAATTATGGGGAATTCATGTACGTGTTCAGATAGGTTACATTCTATCTCTGCAACCTGGCACTGTATTTTCACTCAGTCTGTTACCTCTGGCTTTTTTTTAATTGTTCGAATGAGTATTAAGAGCACCAAAGCCACAGCTCTAACCACAATCCCACTGTGAGGTGTGTGAAGGTGTGTGCATCTGCTCCCCAGGTCCCTACTGCTCTTCTAATGTGCCTCTGACCTAACAGACAGAAAAGACCTCCTGGGTGTGAGAACAGAGCTGCTTCCTCTCAGGCGTCACATCTGCTGCTAAGGTCTGAGAGCAGGTCTGAGGTCTGTACCCATTTTTAAATGGTTTTTAAAGTTGCAAATGCCTTATCATGAGAAGGGTAACAGAGAGCTTACCAAAATAAACACTTTGGCTATCTTAAAGATCTTAGTCCTTGCAACTTTGAACGAGATTAAATCTGTGAGTGCAGAGGTGATGGTGCAGACCACCTTCTGATTCCTGTGATTCAACTGCTACTCTTCCTTTCTGAATAAGGCATGGATGTAATGGTATGCACAGGAATATTGATGTGGTTTAGTTTTTGAATGATAGCAGTCTTCCTTTGTCCTGTTCCTGAACTGTGGGTATTCTTAGCCTTAACCTTGTTCAATATGTACATTACTTTATATTCTTACTTGAAGTGAAAAGCAGTCTTTTTCCACACCTTCACACAACAGCATAAACAAGGCCTAAGTAGTACAACCAATGTTAAAATATGCTTTACTTTTTAAGTTTACAATCCGAAATTCATACCTAATTCTAATTTCATCTAAAGAAGAAAGGGCGTTCTCCAAATATTCCTCCAGCTCTTCTTCACAGCTCGCCATCCTCATTTTTTCCAAAATGATATCCAGATCATCTTTCATGATCTAAGGCCACATAAAAAAACTAGTAAAAATAATTTATTATATACTAAAATCTCCGTAACTATTTAGGATTCAAGTAATTTAATTATGTACATATATGCTACACCAAGAAGGGAAGCTACCTTAGCAAAACTCATCACCTAGGAAGATCTTCCTAGATAATGAACATCTCTGACATTGCCACCTCAAGTAGGTTGTGGTAACTATGAGACCTTGACATCCAACCAGACTCTACACCTGCACAAGATCTCGTAATAACAACTTGCAGCCACTTTATACAGAAAGCAATGGTGATCTTTATCACTATTGCCATATCAAGAATAAGACAGGACTGTCCATTCAGTGTGAATGCAGCAGTTAGCAAAAATGCACCTGACAGAACGAAACTGAAAAGTAGAAATTCCAATATAAAAGTCAGAGATTACGTTTTTAATTTTATAGCAGCTCTTTTGAATTCCAGAGGGTTCTTTGCATTAAGAAGTCCTTTCTTTGCATTAAACCACATCTTTGTTTTTATGTCTATACCTGTATTATGTCATCCTGTTCCCATCTGTAGTCATCTACTTTCTTCTGAAGTACCTCTTCCTGCTGGGACAGCTGGAGTTGATGGACATGCCAGAGGCCCATGGCCTCCTCAACATATCTGTACAAGCCTTGACAGTGCTGCTCGTGCTGTTTAGCCATCGCCTTAAAATCACTCTAAAGAAAAACATTCAAGTGAACAAGTTATTTTTAAACTGCTGGAAGGTGAAATGAATGAGTAAGAGGAGATGTAACATGATAGAAGGCTGCCTGGAATTACATGACCGGTATTCAACATGATGTCTTCTATCTGGAGAGTAAAAAAATAAAAAATCCAAGTAAACTGGGTAAGAATGTGGATTTTTATTCTACAAGCTGAGAGTATCAAAACTTCTGTTTATTCTGGCACTGTAAAGCACAGAATCACATTCTGCAATCTATCACTTTAGGAACAACTGCCCAGTCATTCTTATGTACAGAATCACAAAAGATCAGATTGGAAGAAATTTGGGAGATCATTTAAATCTATTCCTCTGCCTTTAGGCAGATTGGGCCATACGTTATTAATCTCTATCATATACGTATATATGATCTCTATTATCTATATTATTATCAATATATATCAAAATCTCTATCATATTTCAGGTATAAATGATAATAAACATACAGTATACTTATATTATGAATAATAAACACAATAATTATGAACTCTTCTGCGTGAATCACACCAAACTTCGTTTCTTTGTAGTGTTCAGTCACACTATGGACCTCTTTCTGTGACATCAGTAGCCTACAATGCAGAAGGCATTGCAGGTGGGAGCACAGGAACAACAGACTAATCCCAGGGAGTGATAAAAATAAATGTAATAAACGTACATCCATGTGCTCCAGTTCTTCTTCAAACCTACGTTTTAGTTTCCTAGTCATCTGAAGCATGTCGGAATGCACAATTTCTACATTTTCTACTGGGCAAATGTTCATATCCAACAGGCTCATCTAAATGAAAAGAATAGCAAATTATTGACATGCATATAAAAATGTTGTGTGGCTTTCAGAGAGCATGGCTAAACTTAGTGTTTCTTTTCTTGTGATGGACAGATTCAGCCTCCTAGACCCCACATTCTGTTAGTAAACAATAAAATTTGACTGGATACAAAGGGAGAAATTGAGGCAGAAAGGTGCAATTTCTCTCCCAAGATAAGACAGATTTAGCACAAAGGCTGAGGGTCCTTGCATCCTCCATATAAATGTAGGACAGCACGCCATTACTGGCATTTGTTACGGCTTTTACACATTTCAAGTACAAATACCAAACACTGCTGTGAAACCAAACGGATGGTTCCTTTTTTAACAGAGTAAGACAGAGGTTAAAAAGTAATTTCACTTGTTATCTCAATGTTTGGTGGATCCTCAAACACATTTTACTGTAATGCCACATTGTACCATGGCTCCCACACCCAAAGCTGTGATGCTCACCTTGCAGATCTGCACTCTTTCCTCACATTTGCCCCGGACCAGCTCATACTGGGCACGCATTTTCTCCACGCACTCCACATTATGGGTGTCTGAATGACATGGAACAGACCACGGTCAACAATCCCCTATTTCACAGTTCCCCTATTTGCAGAGTGCAACAGAAACATGACAGAGGCCCTGTGCTGAATCTCAGCACGGGGAACAGATCCCAGCAGTGTCTGCACCCCTGTGCGACACTACCAACCAATCAAATGAGATGTTTAAATACAAAGCTGTTCATCATTATGCTTAAAAGTAGCAAGTTATTTACAATTGCTACCAACTTCTTTGCTACCATACAGACTACAAACATCACAACAGGACGTGCTCTGGAGCAAGAGAAGGCAGACACGCAGAAGGAAGGCACACTACAGGACTTGGAGAAAGGAAGTATCTCCAATACTCCCCTCTTCTTCTACAAGACTTAAAAAGGAGTATTTTTGTATGATTGAGAACTGATCCATGTCAAAATTAACCTTCTATTTCCCCCAGATTAATTCTAACCAAGCCACTTCCTGCTAGATCTCACCGTGCACAAGTGTTTGTACTGGCCAAAGGAAAGTGCTGTCATAGGCAGCTTTTCTGGGTCCTATAGCCAGCTCAAAGCAACTGAGAAGGTATGTGGAAACACACAGAACAAAGAACAGAGCAAACGTGCACTTTCAAAGCAACTGTCTGCCTCATCGTTGCCTGGAAAAAAAGAAAGTATTGCTTGAACTGCAGACTGTTTTTATGATTTCCCAACTTACCTATCCTTTTGTTTAAATTCTCCAGAGTTCTGTACCATTCATTTATCTCAGACTTTGTATGTGTTGGAGGCAACAAGGCGCTATCAAAGCAGGAAACAAGAGTCAGGTATTTTAAAATACAAACCAGTCAGTACTTAAAATAGAGAATTATGAATCAGAGTATCTATACTACTGTGCTTTATTTTATTTACAGCCATCTCGGCAATGAAAATAAACCAGAGACTGCTGCTGTTCGAGGCCAACTGTTTACTGCCCAACAATCTACCTTGTTCCTACATCCATTTTAAAAATCTCCCTGTAAATATTGTAATGCATTGCACCCAAAAATGCTTCTTGTTTTCAGGACGGATGTTCAAACATAGCAGTGTTAGATTTCTATCCAGACTCCTCTCTTAACTGAATGAAAATTCAAATGCAATCCCATGGAGAAACAATGCCTTGACAAAAGCACCAACTTGTAGCTCTCCACCCATCTTTGTCTGCCCATTGCTACCAAATGTCAGTAAGATTTACTTTTGCATTCCTGCATTTTTAGCCCTCAATCACCACCCTATGTAGTGTAGCTGGTGCACTAAAAATCAAGAATGCATTTTTTCCATTAAAAAGAGCTGTACAAAAATAGGTTTAGGCCCTGCCCTACTGCTGAATTTAACAACCACACGATGACAGAAAGCAAAGTGCAGTTTGTAGCCAAGTCCCTCATTAACTCCAGAAAGAATTGCTTTCCTTTATGCTATACCCTCTTTTGCCATACCCAGCGTGCTGCAAAACCCTCAGTCTCTGTTCACTAAGTACAGTCTGCTCCTTTATCATATTTTCCATTTCCATTTTCACAGTTGGGGGATTCTGTATTTCTTCACTTGCCATAAATTCTCTGCAGGATGGAAAAAGGATATGTAAAAAGGAAACATGATATACGTGATACCATACGTGATATGTATAAGGAAAAAATGACAAAGTATTGCTGTTTATAGAAACCACAAGTGAACACTAGTCACTTCGTGTTATTCATTCTCCAAAATAAGATTGCAAAATTTCTGACCTGAAACTCTGAACTACACGGGTTTTTTGGATGAGCTTCCAGTCCTTGACTCTTTCTTGCCATTTCAGTTGATGCAATTTTTCTTTCTCAAGCTCTGATTTCATTAGATTAAAGAGCAGCTTGGCAGTTGCCCTCTCGTTACGCAAAAGTGCTCTGTTTATATTCTGTGTATTAAAAAATAAAACCAGGAGTAGAAGCAGAATACAACATGCAAAAAAAAAAAAAAAGGTGTCTTCTATGGCAAATGAGGGAAAAAAGAACATAAATGATAAAGAATACCCTGCAAAGTAGAAATCTCTTCCATATTTCAGTGATTGACAGGTAGAAAAAATGAATTTCAGTTGGGAAAAAAACACATTCTAGGAATATTCATACTGCTATCTTGCCCCAGGTAAAACATTTACCATGGCCTTATCGTTAATGAGCTTGTGAACATCAGCTGCCAAGAAGAAGGAAATTTCCTCCAGTTGCACGGTATACTTGGTCAGTACATCTGCTATCTGTGCAACAAAAAAATAAAGAAAAGCAACAACAGCAAAAAGGATAACTCAAATATCAGTTTCCCACGTTAAAAAACTACATGAACAAGACCATTTTTTCCATTAAAATGAATTAAAAGGGATGAAACACAGATTGAGAAGTAAATTTTAAAATATTAATCTTAGTTACCTTAAAGACTGATTTTTTTCAGTAATTCATAAAAATAGTAACTAAAACATTCCACTTTGTTACTACTCAACTGATTTCTCTTTGATATCTGTGATAACTGTGTGCTCTGCAGACAGGCTGCAATATGAATTTAAAAATCAAACCAACTTCCTTTCAAATATCTGAAGGGAATCCACCAGTGCCTGTTTTAAGTGAACACAAAATTAAAGCAAATGTGGTCATCTCTGACATTTTTTTGTAGCTAATCCAACAGAAAGGTTATTGATGATACTCTTGGACCTACTCATCATACCTGCATTACAAAGAGAGGAGAAACTGGCACAGCTTTTGTTTGCCTACAAGGACAGTGCATCAAGCTCTTCCATGGTCTATCCATTGTTTTATCCAAACACTTCCTGTGATGTCCAATGACTTTTACAGGTTAGGCTGAAGACTACAAAACTGCAACACATCTGTTGACACCCAGCCAACCCAAACTAGAATTGAGCTAGGTCATGCCTGTGCTCCTTCTCAGCTGCAGAATAGGTATGTCCCTCAAAAAATAACAGACCAGATGAAAGTTTGACCTACACAACCCTCCAGGAAAATAAAAGCAGCTCACCTATTCCTTGCACCTTTAATATAGATAATTGTGAAAGAAAGAGACACCTTAAAACCAGGAAAAAAGTATCTTCTCCTGATTACGTGGGCATAAAATGAGTGAATAGTTTATTGATGAAAAGAAAGCAATCACCACACAACAGAACGACTGGCAGACCTCTGACTCCTGTGGAAATAAGCTACTCATTGCTCTGCATCCAGCATTATCAGCAAATAATAATCTTATGCTTAAGTAACAGTTATTAAGACTTCAGCTCACTTTAACGGCTCGACTCCTTTCGATCTCCTTTAGGGATTCATCCACTGCCCTAACCCACTTCTTTCTGTTTGAGGATTCCTGGTGGATCATATTCCACAGTTCTTCCAAACCCTGCAATAAAAATCCTACTGTAAATCTCATAGAAAAGTGAATAAAAAAAAATTAAAAAAGGAAAAAACCAACAATTTAGGACTCCAGTGGGACATAAGAAGATGTTACACGGAGCAGGTACAAGTAACAGAAGCTGAGCCAATGCTCTGAGCTGCCTTACTTCAAATGAGAAACCTTCCAGAGCCATGTCAGATGCAATCTTTTCAAACAGAAGTTTACTCTTTTTATCGGATTCCATCACTTTTAGCTGGAGGAATTCCTGAAGCTTCAAAACAGAGGCTTCCATCTCCTAAAACGGGAGGTCAGTGTGATCATTTGACTATTGGGCCCTGACTTTAGGAGAGCACTCTAGACTCTGGATTAAAAAATCCTGCCTTACCCTGCCAATGCAGTCCAGCTCCTGCTGCATTTCGGTCACTGCTTGATCGTGACGCTGTTGCCGCCGTTCTGCCAGGTGCTTCCATGAATTGCTGCCTGTTTCCTCAGGAACTGCCAAGGAAGAAATGAGGATTCTATAGCCTGGAACTGTTGCTGCAGAACATGGGATGCATGAACCGTAAGTTCCTAAATCTATACTATGACTGCTGTGGTTTGTGCAGCTCTCACAGTGTGCAACCTCTTTCCACGGGAAGTGCAATCTTAACAAATGGAGGTTAAAAATACTAGAGCGTATTTTAAAATGGCCTTTATTAACTTCTGATTTTCAGAAGGATAATAGCATGGAACGATCAACTAAGCTCAGGCATGATGTCAAAAAATTGCGTCATTTCAGGAATGCGATCTGCTTACATCAGAACTGGAATTTAGCATCTAAACATAACCTGTGATTGACTGATAATTTCACAACTGTTCTTTTTCTGTTCGAAGACTCTTCATCTTCAAAATTGCCTACAAATCATCAAAAACGTGTCAGGCCATTTCTAAGCTTGATTTTTGTCTGCAGGAGAAAGAGTGCCAATGTGGTTGCAACCACACCGCGTATTCGACTCCCCTCTACCTCATTTTGTGATGAACTCTTAATGATGGGTTGTTTTCAGTGCACACCCGACCCCCCAGGATATGAGCTGGGCGTTAAAGTGAGAAGAGGCAAACCCTGCAAGTGTTTCTGTATCTTTACAGTGACTCAGCCGGGGAAGCAGCAGCACCAGCCATCCTGAGAGGGTCACCTCTGCTGATGGGCCATAAGGAACTGAATATGCATTAACAGAACAGGCAGCTGCAATGGCCTAGCAAGGACTCCAAAAAATGCTATGAGTCACGGGATTACATCATTCCATTGTGAAATTCCCTGCCCTGGGGGATGTACCACCTGAAGCCCACCATATATAATCTGGACAGTCTGGGGACTTGGGACACCACTGGACATCCAGAGGAGGACCCAAACTTCCACGAGACCACTGCTTTTGCCAGGACTGCAACCACTGCTTAATCAGACTGTGCCACCACCCTGACCAACAGGGTGCCAGGTTGTACTCTGACTTTGTGGTTTTAAACCAGTTTTTCTGTATCATTGCATTTATGGTAACCTTTCTATTAAATTGTAACTCCAATTTGAAATCTCTCCTGAGGTATTTGTGTGGGGTTAATTTCTCCTGCTGGTTTACTTTCAAACCAGCACAATTTTATACCTCGTTCACCTAAAACCGGTACATGTGCCACATCTCCTGTGAATGCAAATTCAAACAGACGACATTAAGGGAAACCAGTTTTACCAACTACATCAGGTAGGCCTCTGACTTCCTCAGCTGGACTTGAATCTACATTTCCCCATGCCTTTGGAAAAGTTGTAGGTGGTCTGAAACAGAGAGAGAATAAAGCTTCAATTTGTACTAAATGCACCAGAAGAGGGACTAACACAATAGTGTAAATCACTTTAATTGGCAAAATGTAACATTAAAGTGAACATAAGTATCATTCTAACTTTAAAGAATATAATTCAAAGAATCGACGTTGCTTCTTCTGAGATGAATTGAAGCCTGGCTAGATCCCAACTTCAAATCTGTTATGGTGGCATTAAAGCAATACATGCTGGATTTAGTACGTGTAAACTACAAAGACATAAGTAATACCTCTAAAAGGTAAAAAACCTATGAACTCTTAAGGAGACACTAGCAAGAAATGTGGAAATAGCCTTTATCTGCCCAATGCTTTTCCCAACAGCTTGGGCGCTGTGTTTCTCCTTGGGGTCAGTGAGAATCCATGTATCGTTATTCAGCAGCCAGCTTAGGGTAAAAAAGGATGGATGCACTAACTTTGTTCTTGTTCACTACATAATCTTACTGCATCATCATGTAAACCATTTACTTTGAAATACAGCCTAAAAAATATGTGTCAGACTGCGTGTCCATCTAGACTGCTATGAGCAAAGACAATTTCTTTTTAAAAGGAAAGCCATACAATATGCCTGCCATTGCAAACATTAGTCTGTTAGCCTGCACTTCAACAGGCAGCAGATCATTATACTAAATTTACATTTGGCAAGGAGACAGTCTATTACAAGTCCTTAGTGCTATGACCATGAATTCAGGAGCTTCTAATTCCCAGTGAAAATCTGTCAATTTCATACCTTATGAACATATAATTGGGGTTTTATGCTTCTGTTCTTTACCTGTCTGACAGGGGCTTTTTTGTGAAGTCACTGATGGGTGTTTTTTCAACATCTCTCTGCTGTTTACACGGTAATGGTGTGGCATCAGCAGACATTTCCCAACGCCTATTTAAAGTGTGCCTTTTACTTTTCTTAGAGGATCTTGTCTTCTTCTTTCCTTCATCCAAAAGGTGTGCAAAGTGAGCCTTCAAAGAACCATAATCACAACGATTGGAATTCCTCCAAACCTACTGAATGGAGAATACTGACAAAATAATTAATAAAAACAGTAGGGGAAAGACAGCAGAAAAGAAAGGTGAAATAATGAACCCTACATGCCACATGCAGAACCATTTTCATCTAAGGCTATTTTCAAAACGAGGAGAAAAAAAAGGAAAAGTGGAGTAACTGGATTGTGTTGCCTTGCTTAGTTACCAGAAAAGTCAACAGCAGAGTGAGAAATGCCTGAATCTGGCTAACTATGCCTCTAAATGTTTTACTGCTGTGTTATGATTCTGCCTTCAGTTAATTTAACCTGATATACAACAAAGAGATGGGAACACATGTAGACGCATTGGAGAGCATATGCTGGAGATAACACATTCATTTTCTATTAAAACAAACCAAAACCAGAAATGTTGAAAATGACCTGAGGTCACTTCAACAGCCAGCAAATTGACTAACACAACCAACTCCTTTGGCTTTTACTCAATCCTTTGCTTTTTTTACCTTGGCCTTGACAATCTGTTTACAGCCTTCCTCTCTGCGAACATGTCACACGCGTCCTATTGAGAACACATGGCTCATCGCAGCTGACTGCCAGGCCTGCTTCCAGAAGAACTGGCAACTACCAGCTGGGAGCCAAGAGGAGATACAGCATTTCAGCTGGAAAAGGGCCTTCCTTGAATCACAGAATCCCAGAATGGTTTGGGTTGGAAGGGACCTTAAAGACAGGTCAGCTTCTTCCAACCTCCTGACATGGGCAGGGACACAATCCACTACCCCAGGTTGCTCCAAGCCCCATCCAACCTGGCCTCGGACACTTCCAGGGATCCAGGGGCAGCCACAGCCTCTCTGAGCAACCTGTGCCAGGGCCTCAGCACCCTTACAGGGAAGAATTCCTTCCCAATATCCCATCTAACCCTGCCCTCTGGCAGTTTGAAGCCATTCCCCCTTGTCCTGCCACTCCGGGCCCTTTTCCAAAGTCCCTCTCCAGCTCTCTCGGAGCCTCTGTAGGCACTGGAAGGGGCTCTAAGGTCTCCCTGGAGCCATCTCTTCGCCAGACTGGACACCTCCAGCTCTCCCAGAGCAGAGGAGCTCCAGCCTTCAAAGCAGCTTTGTAGCCTCCCCGAGACTCCTCACGATGAAACTCCGCGCCTACCGCTCGCTTTCCAGGACCTACGGGTGTCGCTCCGGATGTCGCTCCGGGGTCTGTCCCGGCCCCTCAGGGCCCCTCAGGCGGTCCCGCTCAGGCGCGCTCGCGCCCAGAGCCGCGCGTGCCGTTGTCAGACCAACGGGAGGGGGAGGGGGCGGGGCCCGCCCAGCCTCATCGACAGCGCCCCCCGGCGGCCGCTGCCAGCAGCACGCGGCTCGTCCCGCCCGGCGCACCCGGGACCAGCGCTCCGCACCCGGGCACCACAGCCCGAGATGCGTGTTCGTCTCTGCAGAAGGCAGGCCACACTGCCCAGCTCCGGACCCTTCAGCTCAGTATGGGAGTGAGAACACACCTGCACTTGGTGGAGAAACCTCTGAGGTCTCCCAATGCCTAAGCCGTTGCCATTTCTGCGGCTAGACTAGCACCTTTTTTTTTTGCCCGGAGGTTACGAAATGCCATTGTTCTGGTCTGCAGGTAAATGCGCAGAAATTGGAAAAAATATATTTTGTCTGGATTTCAGCCGGTTTCTTTCTTCAACTGTTTGCAAGACAGCCAAGGTAATGGCGCTCTGTGCTATGTCCCGCCACGCCACGTCCCTGCTCCCCACCTGCAGCTGAGCCAGTCTCCAGCGCCCCAGGGACGCACCCAGGGTCCCGCAGTGCGAGCTCTGTGCTGCTGAGCGAGCGTCGCCGGGGACTCCGACACGGGGTCTCTGATTAGAAAGATCCCCACACGCTGTCCTGTCCCGTCCCCGCCTCAAGGATGCTGGGGGCCCCTCCACCGACGTCCCCATGGAGGCAGCTCTGGCTGGGCCAGGAGACCCCCGGTATGCCCACGGGACAGCTTTCCTTACAGACACCGCGGAGGCCGTTCCCCGTCCCCGTTCCAGGGGTTCGCGCCTGCCCACGTCCCGGGGTACACTGCCAGGAGTCGTTCGCCCTCCGGCTTCCCCCGGCAGCTCAAGCTCAACGAGCACGCTGGGTGGTCTCCCTCAAACCAGCGGCAGCGCTCAGTCCCCTGGAAGGGCGCGGGCACGCAGGACTGCCACCCCAACTCCGGGCAGCACCGTCCTGCCACCTCAACCCCGGGCAGCACCGTCCTGCGCGCCAGCCTCTCGGCAGCATCAATCCCCCGAGCACAGCCCGGGCCCGCCTGGGCCCGCCCGGCGAGGCGGCACCGCCGCCGAGACACCGCGCTTGGCTCCATTCAGCTGCGCTCGGCGTCACTCGGCTGCGCTCGGCTGAGCTCGGCTGGGCTCGGTATCACTCGGCTGCGCTCGGCACCACTCGGCTGGGCTCGGCTGCGCTCGGCACCGCTCCGGCCGGGGCTCGTCTCCCGGCCGATTCCGGGGTGCCGCTCGCCCGCGGCTGCCACGGCCTCCCCGCCCCGCCGAGTGCGAGTTTTGTGTTTCGGTGGAAAAGGGGCCGTTTTAATGTCAGAATTTTGAAATTCTTGAAGTGTGTAACTGAGAAGCACTGGAGCCCTTGTGGCGGTTTAGCCGCAGCTGGCGGCTCTGCCCCGCAGGTGCTCTGGTCCGTGGTGCCGCTGGCGTGCGGGACCGGGGATGGAGCGGCCCGGGGACAGCGAGCAGGGCTGCGGCGGGGAGCAGCGGTGGGGGGGCCTCGAACGGGAACTGCGGGTCAGCAGCCGGCAAAGTCACCAAAGCACAGAGAGCAGTGGACTCTGCTCGGATGGGGAAGATGTGCAACAAGTAAAGAGGGTGATCTAGAGGTGGAAAAAGGCTTTCCCGGAAGGTTTTGCGCTGGAGCAATCAGCTCATCATTCTGCTGGTCATACATACGGGTCATGGGCAAGTGCTTTTTGTGAATGGGCAAAATCTTGATCAGCTCACTCAAGGAACTCTGGAGTTTTCGTTTCAGAGGACTGAGAATTGTGGAGGAAGTGGGCTGCTCATATTTAAGAGTAGTGTTTCAAACCAGGTGCTTATAGACTGTGTCCTGCTGAAGGATTGTTCTGTAGAGCTCAGACTCGGTCTGAAAGTTTATGATTTATTGCTGTCTCAGCCTCTGATAAATAATCAGTAATGATAGTATTAATAGACATTAATCAAAAGACCCAAAGCAGTGGCTCAGCATAATCTGGCTCCCTGAGCTAAGTCAGGGGAGGTTTAGGCTGGGTATCACGAAAAGGTTTTTTCCCCACAGGGTGGTTGAGCACTGGAACAGGCTCCCCGGGGAACTGGTCACAGCACCAAGCCTGTCTGAGTTCAAGAAGTATTTGGACAACACTCAGGCATGTGATGGGATTGTTGGGGTGTCATGTGCCGGGCCAGGAGTTGGAGTGGATGATCCTGGTGGGTCCCTTCCAACTCAGCCTATTCAATGATTCCATGATAAACCTCCCCAGGTGCAACTTGAGGCCATTCCCTCTTGTCTGTTACTTGTTATCTGAGAAGAGTCCAATCACCACCTGGCCACACCCTCCTGTCAGGGAGTTGTGCAGAGCCAGAAGGTCCCCCCTGGGCCCCCTTTTCTCCTGGCTGAGCCCGCTCAGCTCCCGCAGCAGCTCCTTGTTCTCCAACTCCTTCCCCAGCTCCCTTTTGTGGACACACTCCAGTCTCTCAATGTCTTTTTTGTCATGAGGGTCACATAAATGACCCGAGGATTCAAGATTTGGCCTCAGCAGTGCCCAGAACAGGAGGACAGTCAGTGCCCTGGTCCTAGAGGCCACACTGTAACTGGTAGATGCCAGGCTGCCCTTGGTCATTTTGCATATCCTGGGCATGTGCTGGCTCATGT
>VZTA01018846.1:0-42427 GCA_013398855.1 Mohoua ochrocephala
ACCGCGACCTGCCCCGGCAGTGTCACACAGCGGCGGCAGTGACCCCTGCCCCTCGCTGCACGGGCCTGGCACGACCTGCGCTGCACGAGTAGTGAGGTGGTAGAAAAAGGTCTGTGCTTGATGCGTAATCTGGTAAACCCCAAAGGTTCGCTTCGGTGACATCACCTCCACGGAGAGGTCCTGGTGCAGAGGAGCCCTCTCGGCTTCACTGCCAGAGGATGACTGTGCAAAGCTGCTTGCAGACGAGGAGAAAATGAAGCAAGTAATTGGGTCAAAATGATAATTACCATAAATGTATGGAAGGTGCTTCAGCTTCTTTTTGCAGCTTCCATTTTGGTGTGTGCCATGGGCCGCCCTGAGCGAGAGGGCTGCTGCAAGCCCCTTCCAGAGCAGTCCGGGTGCCAGAGTTAGTTGTGGTAGTGATTCAGGCGATGGCACTTTTCCCACGTTGCTGTTTCAGCATTTATACTCTCAGGCACTGATGCAGCAGGAATTCTTGGCCTTTCCTTGGCACTGCATGATTATATGAGGACTATTTCAGGTTTCAGTGTTAGCACTTTGGGGGTCCATTATTACTGACAAATCTAGGTAAGAATGAAATACTGGAGCATTTCTGGCAGGCCTGACTAAAAGTCTGTGTGTCAAATGATGTGCAGATTTGCAATTTACCTTCTTACAGTTGTATTCAAGTCTTTGGTAATGAAATTAAATTAAACCTCTAATACTCAAATGCCCTTCTAAGCTCTGAGTTAGATGCAGGATTCAGTGGCTTCATCACTTGATTTTTACAGTTCTTTAACCACAACCATTTTTCTTCATTGGTTCTAAACTGTTGGTGTTACAGGCAGCTAATGAGCAGTTTCATGGATTGGTCCTTGCATTGGTCACTTTGCAGGAGAAATGAGAAGATTTATCTCTCTTGCCCTCCTGTGAGCTGTTCTAAAGTTTAATGTAATAACTCACATTATGCTTTGATTTGCATCTTAAAGGAAAGTCCTTCTTAAAAGAAAACAGTTCTACCAAAAGAAGTTTGAACCTGCTGACCATGTGTGCTGTCTCTTAGTGTTTGATTCCATTCTGTAACTTCTGTGGTATCATAAATACTTGTCTATGAGAAATGTGGAAATTAACACCACTCTATATATGTATATGTATCAGACATGGGATCGTGTCTGCATGCCTTCATTCTGATTCAGAGGATTTCTTCCAGTTGCATGAGTGTTATAAGTTGTGCTAGGACACACTGCTTCCTATTTATAGACGTGTCAGTCTCACTTTCCAGTAAAAGGATCTGTAGTCATGCTTTGTCTTTACAGAACTGAGAAGAAAAATGTAGTTTCTGAAATGCAGCATTTTCCCTGAGCAGTGACAGGTGGATTCTCAAAGAGATTTTGTGTGTAATTGCATAAGCAGCGCTCCACGAGGGACCAGAGACCTGGTCCTTCAGGCTCAGTTTCTCTGTCCCTCCTTAGCCCAGGGAATCTTTAATTTCTCTTCTCAAGAGTGAAAGAACTTTCTCAGAAGAGAGAGAACGAGCCTAGCAGATCCTTGGCATGCAGGCTGTCAGGAAGGGAAGGGAGGTTCCCGGATCTCTCAGGGGTGTGAGGAAGGAGGGTTTGGACCCGAGTGTCCCCACCTTTTGGGTGTTACCACATCTTGGGCATCCTCCCACCGTCAGCTGTGTGCTGAGTGCAAACTGCAGTTGTTCCACGTCCTGCAGAGCTGTCAGGGGTGTTGGGTCGCCCAGGGGACGTGAGCGGGGAAAGCAAGAATGGGACTGACAAATCTCATTTCTTTAAAACGTATTCGTGTGTATTTCTGGGAAGAACTGGGTGCCTGATGGCAGAGAACACTGATAGCAGCCGGATATCACATACTCAGGGTTTTGCTCTCGGCCCAGCCTGTGGTTAAGGTACTGGCTTTTTGCATTTCTACAAAATTATTTCAGATAGGGATCTGAAATGCTACATCATAAATTTTCAAATACAGGTGTATGGTAGAAAGACCCTGGGATATGCTGGTGCATGAAGAACTGGAAAATGCCAGCTCAGTACTGGGAGGGGCACGTTTTTGGTAGCAGAGAGTCTGTAAGTGAAAAATGTGGAATCATATTTCTAGGTGGAATGGCAGAAACAGTGCAAGCCTGAATGGATGTTCATAACACTCATATCCAGAATGTCCAGCCTCTCTCAGAGGTTTCTTAGATAACTGTGTGTACATTAATGTGATATTTGAGAGGTCTGCACGTCCGCTGAAATATACTGAGCTGCCTAAATTGTGCAGTGGCTTGAGTGTTTGGAAAAAATGCCATTGTCCCAGATGTAACATGGATGCTGGGTCCCTTCTTTCCCAACTGCTCGCTTCCCAGCTGATCCTGGATGCTGCTTCTTTCTCCTTCTCTTCCTCCACAGGAGGTCCAGCAAAGAAGCAAGCTGTCCTCAAGGAGTAAGGACAGTGAGGGAGAGTTCCTGAACGCAGATCTTGTTTCTTTGCCTGATCATCTCTGTTGTTAAAACTTTCCTTGGTCAATTTGTGAGAGGTCTTATTTTTTTATGCCTATCTTGACCAGTATTGGCTGATTAACAGTGTCTTAACATTGTTCCAGTGGCATCCCAAATAATTTGTAAATCCTTTTGTTTGATTTCGGCAGGGAAAAAAACTATTGTTGCTTTAGCTGAGAGATCATTTTTTATTCAGAGGTCTGAACCAGGCACGACACTGACTCCAGCACTGGATTGAACATAATGAACTTTTGTTCCAGAGTATCCAGTCCTGAGTTAATATCAGAGTCTTATTTTCATTGGAGTTGGTGTAGTTACGAAGAAAAATCTTCTGTTGTGCTGGTTTTGGGGGACTCTGGGAAAGGCTGAGGAGTGTGTTCTGGAGCTCTCCTGTAGCAGTACAGTCTGAAGAGTGGCAGGTCAGGAGACAAGGCTGCAGCGTGTCAGGGACGTGTAATCAAAGTCAGGGTATTCCCAGATGGAATATCTGAGACAGTGATGCTGCAGGGCCGGCTGTGGCTGGACAACAGCTGCTACCTGTGTGTTACTGTTACACAGTGTATAAAATACACACTTTGTGCAAGTGCAAAAGGCTGGCTTTCCCTCCCCGGGGCACTGGGTCAGGGCTTTCTTAATAACTGCAGCTGCCACAGAAGTTACAGCACTGTGCCTGGTTTTGGGACATTCACTCATCTGTAATTTTGTGGCCTTTGATTGAGGCTGTTGAGTGTTAGGGACCTGTTCATGCAGACACATCCATTCCTTCAAAATGCAGACTGAACAGGTTATCACTGAAAGGAACCAAGTTAACTTGAGCAACACTCTAGGCTGCATGTGGTATGTGACACAGATGAAATTATTCACATGACATTCCTGTTTTCTTTCAGGTTGTGCTGAGGAATAAGCCAAGAAAAAGCTTTGTTTTATCCTAGCATGGCAAATGAAGAAGATGATCCAATTATACAAGAGGTAAAAGTGCATTGTGGCAGCAGTGATTGTACAGGAGAATTTTTTATTATTTTTACTGCCACAATTCCCAGTGTTCTTACATTGCTGAAACAATGTGTCATCAGCATCAGTGGTTGTCTTACAGCCAGTGGCTGGCTCTGAGTCTGGACTTCTTTAAAGGACTGCTGTGTCCCAAGAAGTAGCCACAGTGTCTTGTCTCCAGAAGAAGGGCAAGTCCGTAGAAGGTGAAAAGCCATGAGAAAAGGAGTGGCAATTGTCAGGAGTGTGTCTAAAATGGCATCTTCCATGTGTTGTGTTCATTAAACATCTGTGCATTTTCAGTTCTGATGGCCAAATGCAAGTATTGAACCAGATTGAGGATGTGGGTGTCTCTTGTCTAATTTAGAAAGATTTTATGCCAAAATACCAGTAACAAACTTACCTTTCAGTCGTGCTGCCAAAGTGAGAACTTCCTCCTCTTTCTATAATTGTGGTAACAGATTTGCTTCAGTTCCTTGGAGGAAAAAAAATTCCTCTTTCACATTTGTTTGCCAAGTTTCCTTAGAGAGGGAAAACACAGCTAGAGCCACTGTCTGCTGTTCTTCTTCATAGTGGGGTTTTTAGGTTTGGTTTTTAAAAAGGCCAACTGCAGAATTTCATGTCAAAGTCAGCAGAGAGGAAACTTTTGACAGGAGAGTCACGAATCTGTTTTATGTTAGAGTTCATAATGAAAAGCTAATGTTGTCAGTATTTGAGCTCTGAGAGTTATACTTTTATTACAGCTGGCATCTGATGAAAGTTGTTTGTTTTGCTTTTTAGATTGACGTGTTCCTGGCCAGAAGTCTACTGGAGAAGCTCTATCTGTTTCAGGTATTTCAGTTACCCTTTATGCAGAGATAGTTTGTTTAAAATAAATGCAAAGAGCGTAACTTTCCTTAACGCTTCAGTCTGCCAAGGTCTTGGCTACAGAGAAGCCTGCTTGGGTCTCAGTTGGGAGTCAGGAGTGAGGCAGGTTGGTGATGGGGCTGTGGGTGTGCTGGAGATGCTGCTGTGGCTGGGAGATTTCCCTGGGATGCCACACTGTCCTCAGCATTCCCAAGGGGCTCAGAAGAGAGACCCACGAGCTAAACCTGGGTCTGTCTGCTCTCCTGACCAGCAGCATGTGGCCTGTACTCTCTAAGCTAACAGTTATTTGTATAAACCCGCAGATATTTTACTTCTCATAACTCTACAGAGAGTTAATGCTGAGGGATAAGGTTTTATTTTTCTGCTGGACTAATGTGTGGGACTGTTTCCCTGTGTTACAGGTTATTGTGGTGTGTGAGGGGCAGCAAGGGGGCTGTCAAGTGACAAAAGCAGAGGGCTGGGAGGAAAACAACAGACTTTCTAGGTCATGCTCCCAAATCCCCTGATGACTCACAAATCAGTCATTTAATTTCTTTTCTTGGTGTCTTGTCTCTGAGTTCTGGCAAGTGGATCTGCCTGTGAGGGGACAGGGGAAATTGAGTTAATTTCTGTGGAATTCTTTGATCTTTAAAAGAAGAGGGGTGTATGAAATGATCTGTTTTCCAGTATCCCATTCGCCCAGCTTCCATGACCTACGATGATGTTACACATTTATCAGCGAAGATAAAACCAAAGCAGCAAAAGGTTGGTCACCATTTGAGTCCTGTTTGTAAAAGCTGTTTTATGATGTGCAGAGTGTACTTAAGAAAAGCACGTTGTGTTCTTGAGCTGTTCTCACCATGCAGCTACTTGCAGGACCAGATCTCTGTGTTTGAAGGTATGAGGAGTCTTTTATTGTGTCTGTAAAGTAGAGTTTAGAATAAAAGTAGGTTATAAATCATGGTGGGAAAGCCACTATTTTAATAGAAAACTGAATCACTCAGGGAAATGTGGTTACTAATGCTAATGCAGTCTGTGGATGCTTGTGTGAATTCAGCTTGATTTAAAAGGTCTTTCCAGTATTCAGAGAAGAGTTGAAGAAGGATTGAGCCTTGGAGCCATCCTCTGTCTTTCAGTGTCAGTGCAGGTTTTGATTTCTCTCCTGCCTGGCAGTGAATCGTCAGGAGTCCTGAAATCACTGGGGCTGTGCAGGGAAAGTAGAGCCAAAGCCAGAGTCATTGCACTTGCTTGCAAATGTATCCCACAACTCTGGCTGTTGTTTTACAGTGCCTTATTTAAAAACAGTAGATGTCTGAATTTGGTTCTGGGAAATGGTTAAGGAAAGTGCTTTGGTGGACTTTGGAGTTAGGATGCCTGTTGTGTTCAGGAAGTCTTTTATTAAAATCAGCAAACATTTGCACTGTAAGCCCTGTGCAGGCCTTTGTTAATATGCTGTCTCATTCAGGGACTTGAAACTAGTTCAGTTTATGAATAACATAAAGGGGAAGAAAAAAATAAGACAGTAGCTGTGATACACAAATTTATAAGGGCTTTGGCACACCCTGAAGAAGAATATGTACTGTATTGTCCTGGTATATAAATAGAAATATTATGCAGGAGAATGCTTATTTTTGGACATTTGTCTGAAGTTTAAAGTTTCTGTGGAGGGAATAGTTCTCCTTGTAACTAAAGGCCTGGAGCTTGTTCCAGTGCTCTGACAAGTGAAAGTCAGGAGTAACTGAAGTCCTTGCTAAGTGCTGTGGTCTCGAATTAGCAGAATCGAGGCCTTTGCCTCTGAAGAGGAAAGAGTTACTTCGTATTCTTGATAGCCAAACCAGAAGGAAATACATCTTAAGAGAGATTCTGAGTGGTTCTTCAGTGATGGGGAGGCTTGAGGCTTGCTTCTTGTGCACCTGATGTGTTCTGATAAGTAAATCAGAGTGATAATGTAGTGGAAGGTATCCAACAAAGTGAAGGTGTATTTCAGGGCTGCCTAAAGAACTTCTGCTTTTTCTGATCCCATTCATTTACACAGGAGTTTGTGTATCTCCAGCTTGTTGTTTAAATGGTACCAAACCCATCTATGTGCTGCTCATCTCTGTGTGGGAGATTTGCCCTGTGGATTCGAATGATGCTGCTTCATGCACTTAAATTTGCTGTAAACCTGTGGAAATGTTAGAAAGTGTGGGGTTGGGTTTTAATTGATATGTTTGGGGTTGTGCCACGGTAATTAGCTGCCTTTCCTCTGATATTCTTTAGGTTGAACTTGAAATGGCCATTGACACTTTGAACCCTAACTACTGTCGCAGCAAGGGAGAACAGATCGCTCTCAACGTGGACGGCACGTGTACAGATGAAACAAGCACCTATTCCTCGTAGGTGTCCTCTCTGCCTTCCTTTCCTTTTTGTGCTGAGCCCACCAGTGGCTGTACAGGCACAGGGGCTGCTTTGGACACGGCTCTGCAGCGAGTGTTCTTGGGAGTAACCTGCATTGTTTGTGGTGTGTCATGAATTGGGATGTGCAGACAGAAGGGATGGATGTTTGTCTGCTGCAGTTGTTGAGAGTCCATTGTGAGAAGTGGTGGTTTCAGACCTTTGGTTTCAGACCTTTGGCACCTGCGTGCCTGTGGGATGCCATCTCACTGCCCTCCTCTGTCTGCAGGAAGCTGATGGACAAGCAAACCTTCTGCTCTTCCCAAGCTGCCAGTAATGTTTCCCGCTATGCAGCTGCTGTTTATAAAAAAGGTAAGTTTCTTTGGCTTAACCCTCACACCAATGGAACAGACTCATTTCGGTGTTAAGATCTATTTCGTCTTTTTTTTCTGCCTACATTTTAATTGACTGATGGGTCTTTAAAGAAAGGAAAATTTTCCCTTATCAATGTCCCAAGAGTCCTTGAGTATGTCTAGCAAAATTGTAAATATCATATAAGAGCACCCTGGGTTTGTAGATGCCTCCAGAATCTTAACAGTTCATGGTGGCCTGAAATAATCCACATCTGTAGCATGAATTTATTGTTATTATTTCTATTGCTTTCTTAATCTAATTTTGTCTGTCTCATTTTCCTGTTCAGCTCTTTTTGTCCCTCTCTTGACTGCCCAGGCCATTACAGAGTTTTGGTCAGGTGCTCATTTGAGATGACAATATGTAGATTGTTTTCAGTGATGATTATTTTACTTGGGGTCTTCTGGACTATGGGTCAGGCCTGAGCCAGAATGTGGCTCTCTACAAGATCTGGTTCCAAGACAAAAGGCAAAATAACAGAAACAGGTCTTGGTCTTTCATATTCCCTTGAAATCCTGAGCATTGAATGAATTTTTCACTTCAGTCCCTTTCTACATTTTGCTGTATTAAATATTTATGCTCAATTGAAGCTGTGGCTTTACAGAGACAGGGAGATAATGAAAAGTTGTGTCCTCGTGCAGTGGAAAAAATCAATTTTAACCAACATTAATTCTCTTTTTCAGGTGAACTTCACTTGACTCCACTACACGGAATTCTTCAGCTGAGGCCAAGCTTCACCTACTTGGACAAGGCTGATGCAAAACACCGAGAAAGAGAAGCTGCTAATGAAGGTAAATTCTCCACAGCTGGGTTTTCTCTGGGGAGGTGAGATACAAGCTCTCTCTGTAATGTGACTGATTCTGTTCTGCAGGTGTTTATTCCAACAACACAGTCATTATTGGGCCATTTCTCAGATTATTTCACTGATCTTGGGGGTTTTTATCTAAATGCTTTTGTGGGCACAGTATGGGGGATTGGCAGAGGTGCTGGCTAGTGACAAAGGGTAGTGGTGGGGAATGTGCCACCACTGCCCCAGGAAAGGTCCTGGCAGCAGGGTGTCCTGTCACAGGAGCAGTGTGGTGCTGTGGTACACGGCACAGTTTGGCAGGCTGGGATTGAATCCATGGGTATGGAGTTCTCAGTGTGCTTCCTTCCTGCATGGGCCCCCAGCCTGGCTCTGGCTCTTTCCCTGCAGTGGTGAGTTTATTTTTGTGTTTTCTGGCAGGTGGTGATTCGTCCCAGGATGAAGCTGAAGATGATGTTAAGCAAATTACTGTATGTCCACATTTTCCTTTTTGTGCTGGTTCAGGCAACAGTTCACAAGAAAGCTTGGCCATTGAGAGCCAAAAGAAAGGACAGCAAACCTCAGCTAGTCCTGCTGGCCCCGGGCTTGGGAGGGGGAGGCCGGGCGGACTCGCCCTTGTTGAGCAGGCATAAAGATGGCCCTGAGAGCAAGGGGTGATTCACTGGAGCTGAGGCCTCTATCTTGTTACTGATATACCAAACAAATAATGCAGGTGGGGTTTTCCCAAGGGTTTTAGGGCTGTGTTGAATGATGCCCAAATCTTCCAGGTCCGTTTCTCCCGCCCTGAGACCGAGCAAGCTCGGCAGCGACGTGTTCAGTCCTACGAGTTCCTGCAGAAGAGACAAGCAGAAGAGCACTGGGTTCACCTGCATTATTATGGCTTGAAGGTCGGTGTGTGCTGGCTGCTGAGGAGGCTGCCTGGGCCTGAAGGCTCAGCCAGGTCTAGAACCGTTTTTAAATCCGGGCCCATGGGAATCAGGGGATCATCAAAAGATAATGCAGAGGCTGCAACAGACCCTGCAGTGCTCTGTGTCTCCTCTGCTGGGGAATGCTTTGGGGTCTCCACGCTTTGAAACTGAGAGCTGGCCAAACATAAAGGGGGGTCTGAGTGTAAGAACCCCTCAGGTCTTGGATTATGAACTGGACTTTGTGAAAGACTTGGGAAATCCATTCAGTCAAGTGTGAGAAATCCTGTTTGGCCGACTTGTGCATGTCTGTCAGGAGGTTTCAAAGGCACAGCAAGGGAAATGTTCCCACATCACACGTGTGCAAGCACTGTACAAGGAAGTGAAAGCAGAACATCAGTTAGCGAGGTGGAACACCTGAGTGGTGCAGTAATGACAGGGTGGTCATAGTTTGGCATGAGAAATCCAGCGCTCTGGCATTTGGTGTAGTTTCAGCATGTGAAACTCTATGAATGACTCTTGTTTTTCCCCCATCTCCAGGACAGCCGTTCTGAGCACGAGCGCCAGTATTTATTTAGTCAAGGTCATGGCCTTGCAGAAAACACAGAATTAATTAAATCTCCCAGGTAATGGTTTGGTGGTTTCCTACAGAAATGGCATTAATTAGTTGGGATTGTTTTCAGAGTAATAAGCAGGTATATTCTTTAAAAATCTGCTCTTTGAAAATCCTATTCACGATAAAAGTTGAATTGTTTAAAAAAAATACAGAAACAAAGTAGCTTTCATCTCATTGAGGTTGCTTTCTTTGTTTCCCTATACTCTTGAGATTAAAACCTCTTGGTTTTACTCAGGGTTGTAGCCTCTTGTACGTTATCACAACCCTACATTATTTGGACTGTGAATACTACAAAGGAAAATTAAAACAAAAGCTTCTTGTGGTTAATATAAATTAATACTCTGAAGTCAATAACTTCTATTGTTAGCAAATCTTATAAAACTTCCTTTTGTGATTTGGGGGGACAACTGAAACTGCTTGAAAGGTGTTTGTTTCTTGGTGACTGCAGCTCTGCAGGAGCCTTCCACGATGCAGTCAGTGCTTCCCTGTCACCTGATACAGCCACGGCCCAAGTGACAGTGAAGTGGCAGAGTTTGGCCCTGGTTAATGGTGTGGGTGTGTTTTTCCTAACGTTTAACATCAGTGCATCAGTGATAGGAGTTCTGAGGAGTCTTTTGGATCTGATTCTTTCTCACAGACACTGGTAATTGCATGGGTGGGACAGGATTTTTGCTTGTTGCTGGCCTGATTCTCTCTGTCTGTGGGGCTTCACGTGACCCCGCTGGCTGCTGTCAGAGCACCTGTGTTTAATGTGTTTCCTCATGCAGATCCTCTGTTTGGACACCTCTGCTGCACAAAAGAGCTGGGATTCTGGCTCACATTTACTTCATACCTTCTCTTTGGGCAGATGAATGTCAGTAGCTTTTACCAGTTCTGGATTTGCAGAGCAGATGGGAGTGGAAGGGAGAGCTCTTTTCAGGCTGATGTTTGTTTTGTAGATTTACACAAGCAGGTTTACTCTAAGTGAGAAATTACTGTACTTAAACCTGGCAAGTCCCAAGACAAGCTTTTTAAAGGATGTGTTTCCTTTTCTTCTAGTGAATATTTAATGATGCTGATGCCTCCAAGCGTAGAGGAAGAGAAGTAAGTGTTTGTACATAATGTTCAAAGTCCACATTGGCTGGATGCTCTTTTTCATGGGCTGCAAATCTGTTTGTTTATCTGCAGTGACAAACCAATGGCTCCAAGCAATGTGCTTTCTATGGCCCAGCTGAGAACTTTACCCCTTGCTGATCAGATCAAGATCCTGATGAAGAACGGTTTGTAGCTTTTGTAATACATTTGCACTTCACTTTGTGACTTCTCGTTGCCTCAGATAAGGTTCCTTCCCCAGTGTTACCAGTTCTGTCACCCCACCAGACAGACTGTCTGGCTCTCTGATTCTCTGAAGAATCTAAATCCCAAGCCTTTCCTTAGAAAGAGCAGAGACAGCTGATCTGACTGCTGATACACTTGCAATCAATTTACTCTTAGAAAGTTTTCTAATTTGATCATAGCTTTCTGGATACACTTATTTCAGCAGGTATCTCCTGGAATGTGGGGTCTGAGCATGTACAGCCTGCGCTTTGGCATTTTCTGGGAAGTTTTTAATGATACACACATACTTCATGAGTGTCACCTAGGAGTTTTATTTTGTCTCTTCAGGGTTACTCTCTGATGAGAGCAAATCCTGAGGATTTTTCCTCAGGAGTGTCCTGCCTTGTCAGGTATCTCTGCTTACAGATATTGCCAAAGGCATAGATTTTTTTAAGAATTATTATTTTATTAATACCTTAATTTGTGACCAGTTCAGCCAGTCAGCTCTGATGCAACACCAGCAGATACTTCCAGAGCAGACAACGCCAACAGCACAGGGTGGGACTGAGTAAAACTTAGGCTTTATTTCTTTTCCCAGGATAAATCCTTGCCCGTGAACACCCCGAATCCCAGTTCCCGGGTGTGTAAGTGGTGTGTGTGTGTGAGAGACGCTGTGTTTGCCTTGCAGTGAAGGTGATGCCGTTCGCCAACCTGATGAGTCTGCTGGGCTCGGGCACCGACCCCACGGCCGTGCTGCGCTGCGTGCAGCAGGTGGCGCTGCTGGTCCAGGGAAACTGGGTGGTGAAGAGGTACGGCCCGGCTTTGTCCCGGGAATGCGCCGGGATCGCGCCGGGATCGCGCTGGGATCGCGCCGGGAATGCCCCGGGATCACACTGGGAATGCACCGGGATCACACCGGGAATGCACCGGGATCGCGCCGGGAATGCGCTGGGATTGCGCCGGGATCACACCGGGAATGCGCTGGGATTGCGGCGGGATCACACCGGGAATGCGCTGGGATTGCGCCGGGATCACACCGGCATCGTGCCGGGATCACACCGGGAATGNCCGCGGGCTTTGCGCCCCCGTCCTCGCGGCCCAAAACGCCCACAGCTCCCAACTCCCAGCTCCACAAACCTTTGGTTTCGCGTCTCAGTGCACTCAGCTGTTCCGTGCACTCAGCTGTTCCGTGCACTCAGCTATTCCGTACCCACAGGGTTGCTGGGGAAGGATAACGCCTCAGTACCGGCCCCAAGTGGGATTATGGCTGAGCAGCGATGCTCTCCGTGTGTGCATCTGAGTTATGACAGGTTTTTGATGTTGTCTGCACTCACATTGTTTTGTGAGAGAGCTGGTTTGAATTCTTCCAGAGATTAGCGTCAGATAGAAACACAGAAAATGAAACCAGTGTCAGCTATAGTATTTCTTAGCTAAATTCAGTCCTGTAAGGATCTCTGTGCAGTCCCCTTGCTGTTCATCAGTGGATGCTGCTCCTGTCAGCTGAAAACGACCCTCTAGAAGGCATTACTTGTTTAATAAATCACGCGGGGGGTGCTGAATGTACCACGTGAATTGGAGTCTGTACCATCCTCCTGTTCAGTAGGATAAAGCATCCTATTGGGAATTGAAGGCTAAAATGCAGTAGGATTTTTTTTTACCTGGGTGGAGCCCTGCATGCAGAGAATTGCAGTCTCTGAAAGAGCTGTGTTAAGGTGAATGGCATCAGCTACCAGTCCAAGTGTGCCAGCAGGATGTTTCAGCTATTGTGGTGTAGGCCTGTGTGAGCAATGTGACCAGCTCTTACAGCAACCCTGCTGTCCCTCCAGCTGTTACAGGAGGAAGCTGGAAGCGAGTTAAAAGACAGTCTATTAGCATTCAGATTGTTCTCAGGTTATATGTAACTGATTCTTTGCTGCTAGTCTGAGGAGGATGTGTGGATCTGTAGGGAATGTGGTGTTTGGGCACAGAGCAGCACACATCAGAGCTTTGAACAGAGCGGGGACCCATTTCTTTGGCCTGGGTTAGGATCCAGATCACGAACCTGAGTTGCTGTGGGGCTTTGGGGAGCCTGGTGACACGTTTCATCAGCTGGCCCTGCAAGCAGACAAGGACACAGAGTGGTGCTGGCCTTGGGGCTGTTGGTTCGAGTGTGACATCCTGTAATGCTGCTCTGTTAAACCCTTGATTGCTGGGAAGGAGATAAAGAACTCTCTTGCCCAGACATCAGCATTTTGGCTAAATGCTGCCTTCGAGGCTGCATACCAGGTGAGCCTAAGCACTTCTTGGGATCATTCTGGTCTTGTTTACATGGATCCAAGGGAGGGTAGGCTTTGCAAGAACAAAGCAGAGCTCATTGTCGTGTTGCACACACCTGCTTGCCACAAGGCTGTGCTTTGCTGGTGTAAGCCTTTCTGCACTAGTGTAATTGCAGTGGTGTAATTACACCAATATTAATGCCTTTAATGAAAACCACGCTTTGGGTGAAGGTATAATTTAACTGCAGAACAGGGAGGGCATGTTTGTTATGTTAATCTTCACTAATGCCATTTTTCTGGAGTACATAGTAACTAATTCCTCTTCCTTTTTAATTAACAGTGATGTCCTCTACCCGAAAGATACTTCCAGTCCCCATAGTGGAGTTCCTGCAGAAGTGCTCTGTAGAGGCAGAGACTTTGTTGTGAGTATAAAAGTGTTTGCTGCTTTTAAAGGAAGACACAGGTGAAGTTTGCCTGAGAGGCCACAGCGTTGCAAAACTCCTCTGCTCTGCTGCAGTGAGGTGTTTCCTCCAAGGAAGTTGTTTGTGCTTTAATCCTGAAGGTGTTGTTACAAGCCTGCCGTGGGAGTGTTGGTGTAGGCTGCCACTGTGTCTGGCTGGCAGGTTCAGATCATCTGTCATTAGCAGCATTCATCCCTTTCTAACACATGCTGTAGAGCCACTATCACGTTGCCCCCACAATGTGGGGCTTGCAGAACAGCCAGGGCTGCATAATAAAGTGCTTGTTTCTCCAGCTCAGTTTCTGTGGGCTGAGGAGCGAGGGCTCAGGAGGGCAGTGTGGGTAAGCCTTGTGCTCCCTGAGCATGCACTGTTGATCTTTTAAAAGGACTTTATTCCCTAGGGCAGCTAATCAGTGAAAGGACTTTGTTCCCAGGCACCTTTTGTGAGCAGGGGCTGCACATGGAAGTTGAAATGAATACGGGTCTTGTAAACACACACATAACCACAGCAGAAAGGAACAACCTCTGCATTGTGTTTATTTTCACTGACCATGGAAAGAATTAAGTTCCTAAGTGGTTCCTAAGTTCATAATCAGTTTATGGCTTCCGCCCCACCAGAGCAAATCTGATGAGTGCACAGCTCCCATTTGTTTCAGTTGGACCTGGCTGGTTTTGCAGAGTTTGTTGGTGAGGCTTGGCTCTGAGCAGGAGAATGCTGTGCAAGAGCCTTTAAGGGTATTACAGTGCTACTGTAAGATCCAACTGATGGTGATTGGAACTGACTTTTCATTGTCTCTCGCTGTCTGCCCAAGACACTGCCAGATGGAGACCTGGATTCAGGTGTGACCCAGTGACAGAAGTGTTCAGGACACAGCAGATTAGGTGACACGTCGTGCGTAAAGTTCAGGGGCCAGAACTGTTGTGCCCAGTTAAATAAGGGACACTGATCTAACAAATGAGGATGAAAAGAGGCATTACTTTCATTTGAATCATGTCAGATATACCTTCCATGGGAAATGGATCTGTGTTGATCTTAAAGGCAAATAATTTGCTGATTAGTGCTACAGCAAGGAAGAAGTTAAAATGTTAGAAAACAGAAAAGATCAATATTTCTCGCTTTCAGACAAGGAGAAATATCTGGTTTTAAGACTCATAGCATGTAATGCTGTATTGCATCTATGGAGAAAATGGGTTCTAGCTTGAGAAGTGAACTTTATTTCCCTGGATATATTTGTGTAAAGTAATTAATAAGTTCAGAAAACATGTATGGACTTCTTGTGCTTTAAAACAGAAATGCCCTGTGCCCTAAAGTGAGTGGGGTGTGTGGGTTTGTGTGTTTGTGGGCAGAGAGAAGCTGAATGGGAGAGAAGGAGGCATGGATGACGTAGTAGGGCAGGAAGAAATTGTCAGTAATGAGATTTTGGATTCTTAACAACATTATTGCTACACACAGACTAAAACAGGCTGCAGCTTACTTAAATGGAGACAGGAGGAAATGAAAGGTTGTGTTTGGGCAGTGTTTTACCCAAGTCCTGTCAGCCTGCCCTCAGGAGCTGCCCCTCAGGAGCTGCTCTGCAGAGCACCCGGCTGTCCCCTGCCTGGGGACAGTCACACACCTTGGCATCACTGGAAGTGACTGATGGGGACAGAAGAAGGGAGCAGGCACTTTGTAGGGGCTCTGTGCTGCTGCAACAGTCACCAGCCTCCACAGGCCCCTCTGTAAGAGAGCATGGAGAGTTTCTCCAGGCTGATGGTGAGGTATGTGAGAAGCTGAGCCTCAGGTGTGACTTCTGGGCTCCCAGCATCACTGCAGGGGTTTTGTTGGGGATTTTTTTTGGTTAGAAGCTAAATGGAGTTTGAGTTCAAGAGATTCCTCGTAGCTTTTGTAGTCATAGATTTGCCAAGGCACACCATGGACTCTCAAAGCTTTTGGTCCTGTGTTCATGGCCATTGAAGGAGCCAGAAGATGTTTTTCCTCTCCCTGGCTGACAATCACTTCTGCATCCTTGAAAGGAATGGGGGTTGTATTTCTGTGGTAACGTTGTCCAGCAGGGTCATTGCTACAACTTCAGTAAAGGCACTGCTACATGCAGTTACTGGGATTTCCTCTTTTGTTCCCTTCCCAGATGTGGAAGTTCACGCAGGACCGCTGGGTTGTGAGAAAGGAAGTAGCAGCAGTTACAAAAGTGAGTGGATTTCTTTCCTTCCTAAATCAGAAGGTGGTGATAAGTTGGCTGAATGCTGCTGGGCATTGTGTGGGTGTAGAGGGTGGATGCTGCTGCAAGCCTTTCCTCTCACAGTGCCTGCTTTGCTCTCCATTTGGAACAGGTATAGATAATTCTCTTTCTAGAGAAAAACCTTCTGAGCAGCTCCCATGGTTTCCACAGCTCCAGGACTGGCCTTGCAGCTGAGCCCCTGGAATGCATGGTGTCCTCTCGTGTGCTTCAGTGGAAACTGGGCACAGTTTGAATTGAGCTGGCTGAAGGTGCTTACACAGCCCAGAGTGGCTGCTCTGCTTTGGGTGTGTTAACAGCAACTCTTCTGTTGGCATTTGCCAGTTGCAATGTTGAGTAAAAACTTTAAAGCAACTCAGGCACCTGAACATTCTGTAAAAGGTGGCAAATGAATGAGAAGCATTAAAAAGGACAAACCCCAAATTCTTTAAAATGCACTAAAATGATAAAACACGAGTCAGTTTATGCACAGACCATCTATTTTGGGAATGTAAGAACCAGTGCTGCATAAAAGCTGGGCATGTGTAGGTGCTGCATGCCTGGCCTGCAGCTCTAAAATAAGATTAACATTGTAGAATATGCTTCTCTTCCCCATAGAGCCTTTTCATCTCGGTTTGGAAACTCCCTTTTCTTCGCAAAACATGCCATGAGCTATTTGACTCTGGGGTGATTAATCACCACTGCTCTCTGAAGTCCTGGGCTTTTAGCAGTGTGTGAAAGTGTCGGTGCTGCAGAGCAGGATGAGTATCTCTGACTTAGCTGGGTGTGTGCCCACGGAGGTGTCCCAAATACACCGAATCAGCCCAGCTCTCCTCTCGTGGCACAGTGCTGCATCTGTCCTGTGTAAAATGACTGCCATGCTATTTATGCTTTTCCTTTTCCTTTCAGCTTTGCCCAGAAGATGTGAAAGACTTCCTGGAGCACATGTCTGTGGCAAGAATAAACAAAGGTTGGGAGTTCATGCTCCCTTACGATGAAGATTTTGTTAAGAAGCATCCAGATATAGTTCAGAGGCAACAGATGCTGTGGATGGGCATTCAGGCCAAGTAAATAACTTACTGTATTTTGGGGGATAAAAGGAAAGAACTGTCCAGTTCAAAGGTTCTGTAGACACTGATAGATAATCTGATCTGTACTGCCTCCAAGGCTCTCCCTCACAGTCCCCTGGCAGTGGTGTGGTGGGGGCTGTTACTGCATCACTCAAGTCATTCCTGGAGAGATGGAATGTTCTAGCTAATGGCTAAAGCTGGCACGGCTGCATGCAGGCATAACAACTGAAACTGCCCCGTGCCTTTGTCTTTCAGGTTAGAAAAGGTCTATAATCTCTTAAAGGAGCATTTGACACCAAAGAAACAAGAGGCACAATCAGGTAAGTGGAGTTGTGCATGTACTCATCCACCCATCCATATTCCTGAGTGATGTGTTGGAGTTTCTTTCTGGTTTTGAATGTGGTGGAGACTGCTCTTGTTTAATGTCTTTTCTTTCTTACTGTTTCCTCTGGGATATTTATGACAGATCTTGGTCTGTAGTAATGTCACAGATGTTGGGGTGACACCAGCTGCTGTGGCATCCTTGCAGCAGAGCAGGGAGGAGTCTGTGGCCCTGGGGACTCAGTATTTGACACTGTAAAGTCAGCTGGTTCTGTCACCCACTTGCTGATTTGAGGCAGCTTGTGGGGTGTAAGCAGCTCCTGAAGGGAGGACAGACAGGGCCAGTGCTCAAGCAGTTCTCACCTCTCAATTCAATGTTAATGCAACTTAATGTGCATGAGGTGATTTTTTACTTCCCTGATGTGCACTGGGCTCTCTGCTGTGGTTGAGGGCCAAGCAATGACTGGAGAATGCAATGGCAGGAGGTGTGAAGCTGTAAGGAGGTGCGAAGCTGTCTGGTTTTGACATCCTCCTCCACTATGGATGCCAGCGAGAGTATTAAAGTAGCTGCTCCAAAATCCTAAAAGATTGTGAAAACTTGAGGTTCCAGAGTTTTAACTGGACATTTGGCTCAGTGCCAGATGGAACGATTAAGGAGTGCAGGCAGAACTGACAAAGGAGCATATGAATCCATTTCAATACCCTGTGTCTGATCTGCTCGGAAGGATTAGGTGTTGGGTTATTTGGAGAGGATTAGTGAGCCTACCAGCAGAGAAGATAACAGCATGTGTGCTGGGCATGCCTTTGCCTTAAACACTGCACTCCCTGCTTTGGCAAGGACTGCATTCCTCTGCTGCCAGCACGCCCCTTCCTTTCACCTTTGGATGGCCGGCTGTGGAGAGGGGAGGAAGTGCAGGATTCCCTGGGAAAGAACTCCTCCTGTCCCTTCCTCCCCATTGCTGGGTGGTAACACTCAGCAGAGGGTCTCAGCCCCTCGTGCTGTGCACCTCGTGCTGCAGGGGTGTTGGGGTTCACTGCTAACCCTTCCACACTCCTCCCTGTAGCTGGTGGCATCCTGGCGCTGCCTCTGGCAGGGGCTGCACCAGGCCCCACCAGCCAGTGCAGAATCTAAAAGACAAAAGGAAGAGCTGTTGGGCAAAGAAGTGTTGGGGTCACCAGCAGAGATGTGTCAGCAGTCTGTATCCTGGTTTCCTGAATTGTGGAAAAGGCCCTGGTGACTGAACAAACACACTTTGCCTTTGCTTCAGATTCCTTGACTGGAACACCCTTCCCCAAGCATTTGGCTTTAGGAAAACAAACACAAACTGCCCTCAAAGAAGCAGCAAAACCCCCCAAAACTAATGTGAAATCTAATCAGCAGACTGGGTTTATGCCTTAGATGTCATAAGCAGATGATGTTTCCTGGTTCTATTTCGCTATGAGCCCTGCTGAGATTTATGGTACCTTTTGTTTCTTACCAGCCCATCCGTTGCTGGTTTCTGGGGAGCAGAGGGTCAACATGGCTAAAGCAAAAGTCAAGCAGAACTATGGGCAGCTGGAGAAGGAGTTGCAGAAGCAGAAGGCGGAGATGAAATCACACGACGCCTCGGCCAAGACGGACGTTCCCAATATCCGCATTAAAGAGGAGCCCCTGAGCGGGGAGGAGCCCATGGATACCTCGGCCCACAGCGAGGGCCTGAACAACGGCCTGGTCAACGGCCTGCACCCGGCCCAGGGCTCCCCGGACCCCGTGAACGGCCACCTGCCCGGGGGCTGCATCGACAGGGTCGCTCAGGAACTGAAGGCCTTTGTGTCATCGACATTTAAGAAACAATTTGTACTCACCCTGAGCGAGCTTAAACGGTTATTTAACCTCCACTTAGCCAGTCTGCCTCCAGGACATACCTTGTTCAGTGGCATTTCGGACAAAATGTTACAGGACATGGTGTTGGACACTGGCTGCAAACAGATTTTGGTGCCTGTAAGTATGGTTTTCCCTTGGTGTGCTTTGGGGAAGGGGTGTGGGGGGGCATTTAAACATCTGAGCTGTGAAATGTTTGTGTCCTGTGCTGGTGGACCCGAAGGAGAGATGTGCTCCCAGTAACTGTCCAATGCTGGACATGTGGAAACTGCTGGAATTCCATCTGGAGTCCTGCTTCTGGCAGGCCCCACGCTCTGCTCTCTCTGCCCTGTTGTCCTTGGGGCTCTGTTTCCACATCCGAGGTGTTGGGCCACGGTGATTTGCTGTCCCAGCTCGCTCCTGTTAACGTGATCCAAGGCAGTCCCAGGTTCCCATCAGCTCTCCTGGAATTGCACAAGCTCCTTCCCTCCGGGACAGGGGCCCAGCTGGGAGAGGAAAGGTGGCATTGGCTGCCTGGGAGCAGCAGGGCACACCCAGCAGAGCCTCTGGGAAGCGACGAAGCCCATCTGCAGCAGGTTTCCTTGGCCAGTCTGTTTCCTCCTAGGCTGTGTTTCCTCCTAGGTGTCTGTTTCTTTGTCTGTATGGAAATGACGTGTGTGATTGCGTGAGACAGAGCAGGGCTGTGAGACAGGGGATTGCCTGGGAGAGGAAAGGGAATCTGGCATCATGGGAAAGAGCCTAAAAGGAAATTAATTTTACAAGGCATCTGGCACTGCTGATTGGGTTACGACCAGAAGGAGCTTGGGAGCAGCTGCCTTTGGGGAGAGAGGAGAAGGAACGTGCGAGCTGCTGGAAAGAGCAGGAAGCAGGAGGGCTGGGAGAGCCCGGAGCATGGGAGCTGCTGGGGGGCAGCAGGAACGTGTTCAGTCGTGTGCAAAGGACGTGTTGTGGCACCTGGGAACCGAGTAACAGCCTGGGAGTGTCGCTGGGGAGAGCACCAGTTGTGGTGCTTTCTGCTTCCTCCCCTGGCAGTTCCCAGGTCCCGGGGTAATGTGTGCCTCTGCCATGCTGGCAGAAAACAGCTGAGGTCATTCCTGCTCTGTTGCTCGGGACTGCGACTTGTTTGCTTTGGAAATGTGGGGATTTTGGAAATCCACACGAGGAGTGACAGTGAGATCGTTTCTCTCTTCAAAAAGCAAAATGGAATCCTGCTGGAGAGACGTGGCCAGGAACTTCCTTCTGTGTGGAAAACCCTGTCACAGGAGACCTGCAGGGGGGCAGAAGTGGTCCCTGGAGTGTCTCTTGAGGAGACTGTTGCAAGTTTTAGTTCTGCTGACTCAGAATTTACTGCAACACTTGAACTTGTACAGGAGCCTGTATGAGCCTGCACTGCTGCCAGCAATGTAAATCATTGCCCCGAGCCTCCCCCTGATGCTCTGTGTGGATGGCAAAGGGGCTGGGGCTGGCTTTACTCTTTGCCTGGGCTCAGACACTTTGGAGTTTCTTGATTGTTCCCTTGGACAATTTTGTCAGAACCCAACAAGGGCGCCTGAGCTCAGGGAAAGCCTGGAGGGTTGTTTAGCGTGGGATTTCATAGTTACTCATTAGTTTTCTGTAATTGAAAGTGCTTTGGTGATAAAAATCAATGATCTGAGGTAATTAAAATGATGTTCTGCGGGGGGTGAAGACACTCTTGGCTTGAGTGCTTACCTATTATAGAAAACATGTGGCTGAAAATGGCAATTGAAACCTTACCAGGGGAATGCAGGATCTCTTACAGAGCTGACCAGCAGCACCCAGGGTATGAGATAAACAGTATTTGTGGGGAGCCAGAGGAGAGGCCACTCCAGCTGCAGATGAGGCCGTGGGGATGCCTGCAGGGTGCTGTGCTTGCTGCGCTTCGTAGCCTCATCAAGCAGGAGGGAAAAGCTCAGGTCAGGCAAGAGCAAATCCTGGGCTGGTGCTGCCATGGCAGAGGGTGAGGAGAAGAGGGGACAGACGCAGAGGGGAGGAGAGGAGCCCTGGGCAGGCAGGACTCGATGCCTGTGCCCGGAGCTGCGCAGGCTGAGCCGCTCTCCCGCCCCGTGGGAAGTGTCCGTGCAGGACTCTGCCTCCTGAGGATCTGCACCCATTTCCTGCAGGCTGGGGGGGACCGGCTCCTGCCAGCTCCCTTCCCAAGGCCCACGGAGTGGCAAGGTTCTGCCAAAACCTGAGGATATTTTTGAGGCCTCGGGAAATGATGTAAGTGTTGTGGGCGTCCTGCCTGGCTGGGCTGACAGGAGGGGAGTGCAGCCCTGCACTCACAGAGAGCCCTGCAGGCTGGTACCAAGGCCAGGCTCCCTGAGACGTGAGATCAACAGTTTACTTTTAGGATTACTCCAGCTGATAAGTTTTTTTCTGGCACTCTCAGCCCCTTCCATCTGGTTTAGCTATAACGTGAGGCCGCCTGGCAGTGGCTCAGTGCTTGAGTGAGCCACGTCCCAGAGCCGAGGGCTCCTCCCCGAGAGGCTCCACTTGAACGGGGCAGCCCTGGGACCTGGGGCAGCAGTTCATCTCCCACGAGCCCTGCACCTGCTCCAGGGGCTTAGAGCAGGAAGGGGCACAGGACAAATATTTCTTAAAGGATTTTAGGGTAGCAGAGAGCTGTATCAAGGTGAGGCTGGAGAGATCGAGGTGACATAACCCAGCAAAGGGACAGCAGATGGCCAGGCAGTGAAGCTGTTTGGGCTGCGTGTCTCTCCAAGGAATCTCTGATGGCATTTCCCACTCCCGTGGCCAGGCTGTGTGACAGCAGCGAGCGAGCAGGGAGCTGTTGGCACCAGTGCTTGCAGCAGTTTGCAGAGGAAGGCTGGAGGGAGGAGGAGATTCTGAGCGTTCTTCTTCCCGACTAAGTATTGTGTTTGTTTGGAAGCATTTCCTCGCAGAAGGGCTGGATAAACACAGCTGTGTTTCAGCCCCTGGCTGAGGCAGGAGGGGTGCAAACCCCGGGGCTGTGCTGACTGCCTCACTTTGCAGAGCCCAGCAGGTTGTGCCTGGGTGCTCCCAGTGCCCTGCCCTTTGCCATTCCTGCTGCAGCTGTTTTGTGGAGGGAAGCTGGAGTATTTGATTTTATCTCTGCTGAAACCCCAAAAGAGAGATTATTCCTCAAAAGCAAGTGTCCTTACGGGAGGAGAATTATGTCAGGTGCTGTGAGCCTAATCAACCTGAATCCTGGCTCTAAACCAAGTGTAAAACCTTGTTATATTCCAGCCATTTGGACTAACCTGAAAGTCAAAGCTGCTAATCCCACCAGGCAGCTCCCACTGGACAAAACCCTTCCCCTTTGCAATAAGATCAGAGGCAGAGCATGAAAGGAAATGCTGATCTCTTCACTCTGCGATGCACAAGTCTTTTGGCTGGTGCGAGGGAGGCTGGGAAGAAAGGTTTGGTTTGTACCAGCAGCCAGGATTGGGGGATGCTGGAACAATTGGGACTGGCTTGTTAGCTTTTCATAGATGATTGATTTGGGTCGTCTGGGCGGTTAGCAAGGAATAAATCGTTAGTGACAGACAGGAAGGGACATGTCAGGAGTGAAGGCATATTCCAGCAGTGCTCATTAGTCACTGCTCCAAGGGGAAATGTTAAGGCAAATGGATGGTATTTTATTATTTTAGGAACTCAGGGCACAGAGGGAAGGCAGTTGTGCTCCTTCCTGTCTGCTGGGGTGTGAGGCTTCTGCCTCAGAAAAAATGAACGTGTTTCTCTAGCTTGGCACACGGGGAAAAAACCAAAATACACAAAACCACTGTCACTTTTGGAGCCTGAAACGAGCAAGTATTTGGTTCCCTGTCCATCAGTGTTCAGTCTGCTGGAGTCCTGTAGTCTGCCCCAAAACAGAGGTGGCAATACACCAGAAGCACCTGCTTGTCAGTAATGCTGACTCGGGATTAGTGAACAGGAGAGAGGCTGAATCTCTAAAACCTGCCACTGTAAAGGTGAAAACCTCCAGAAAGACCCTGCAATGCACTTGGTGCTCTCAGCTGTTCTGGGTGGTCTGGAAGCAAACGCTGCTGACAGGAAAACTCTGTAGACATCTTGCCGTGGGATAGCACCAAGGTCCAAGCCCTGGGACCGTTCTGGTCTGTGGTGGTTGACTCTCCACCAGTGGAAAACTGTCCCTGTGCACAGTTCACGGGATTCCAGTAGGTCCAGCAGTTCCTTTGGAAGCCCATCTGTGGTTGGTGTGTGGCAGATGTGGCACCAGGGCCCTGTGCAGGTCGTCCCACCCTGACCAGATCCATCACACCTGGGCACGTTGAGGCACACCTCAGGTGCCACGGTGCTCATCCCATTCCCTGGGTCACAGGTGTGACACAGACCATGTTTCTGCTCTGTCATCAGGGCTGTGAGAAGGTGCTGAGCAGGCACAGGGCTGCCAGAGCCAAGACACCCCTTCCAGCGTGGGGTGGGACAGCAGTTGGGTTGTTTCAGCAGTTATTCCGTGGCAAGCAGGGTTTTGATTCAGTAATGGGTGTCCAGGGATACAGTGTCAGAGAATCATTAAGCAGAACTCATTAAATAGCTGGTTATTTTTAGCAGCCTCTTGTTCTCAGTTTCCTCCACAGACTGCTGCCTCACCAGATGAACTAAAGGTCTATGCACTTTGGGAAGCTGGTGACACTTATGATCAGGTAAAGATAAAATAAGTGATATTCCCCACTGTTTGTTGAGCATTTGGCATTGTTTACATCCATGTTTCTGGAAGTGGTACAGCAGGTAGTTCTCCTCTTCCAGCTGAAAGGAAGCTCTTAGCTCATGACATGTTGGTAATCATGTCAGTAACCAGCTCAGTGGCTATTTCTGAACCTGTGAGAAGAAAGGATTCCTCAGTGCAGGCCTCAGACCAGGATCCAGCCCGAGGTTTTTGTCCTTTTGATGGTAATGCGACATTAACCAGAGATTAACGGCGTATCTGTTGTATCTGTTTATACTTAGGGTAGGAAATGATTTCAGCACATGTGAGCATCTCCTGAGCTCTAACTGCTGTCAGAGTAGACGAGGTGAAAGGGAAGGTGCCTGGCGACCTGTGGACGGGCAGTGCAGTTCCTGGCTCCGTGAACTGAATACATTTTTATAGGACAGAGAGGCAAGCACTAGCCAACCTCTGGTCTGGAGTGATGTGAATTCCCATGGAAGCATTTGAGAGGAATACATTGCAACCCCTTCTTCAGGGTGTTTTTGTACTTTTGGGGGTGCCCCAAGGTCACAGGACAGGTGCAGGTGTGGCCACAGGGGATGGAGGGACCCCTGTAGAGCCCCTGGAGGATCAGGCACTGCTGGAGAGCAGGAATATATGGGAAGGTTTCAGGATTACCAAGCAAGAGTACTCTTAATGTAGTTCAGAGAATGTTTTGTACAGACTAAGGCACGTGCAGTTTTGAGAGGAAGGCAAGAATGATTTTTCTCTGTGTACTTATGATACATTTCCTTTTAAAGCATCGCCAAGTTTTGCTTGAAATCTTTTCGAAAAACTACCGAGTGCGCAGGAACGTCATCCAGAACCAGCTGAGTCAGGAGTGCGGAGAGGATCTCAACAAGCAGGAGGTGGATAGAGTGTTAAAGGTAAGCTGCTGTTCACTTTGGGTTTGAACTGATTAATACAGGAGTTTTAATGCTTGATTCGAGCAAAGGATTGTATTTTACCTTGAACTGACAAATGATAAGGATGATAGAACAGTTGTTGCTGGAATATGGACAAAGGCTGTGTTTCAGCTTCTTTTCTTAAAAATGCACTTGCCTCATTTGATCTTCTTTCCCACCAAGGAGCAATGGGTCACACATTATTTTGTATTATTGCAACAAATCTCTCTGTCAGCTTGGAGCAGCAGAGAATAGAGTGTAGTAAATGTGATACTTGAGTTCTTTTTAAATAGTGCAGAATTAAACATTAAGGAGGTGGGAGGGCTCTGCCCAGTGCTCTGAGCTGCCAACTGACTGCTGCTGGTTAATGCTGACACGAGTGCCACATGTTCAGGAGGAAACGCATTTCATTCTCTACCAGGATGTGCAGCTTTGTACAGAGCAAAACCCTGGCCAAACCCAGCAGGCAGAGTAGTAGTTAACACATCTCATTGTGAATGTTTATTTGAGTCCTTTCATCTGTCTTTGAAGATGCACCATTTACTCGCTCAAGAAGTTTAAGGTATAAAGTACAGACCACACAGGCCATGACTTTAAAAGAGATGCAGGATGGCCAAGCAGAAAGTTGCCAACTAATGTAATACTTTAATCATTGTGGCTGGGCCTTTGCTCACTGTCACCCACTTCAATGAGACAAGTGCTTAAGTACTTTATTACATTGTGATCTACAAATGAATAATAGCATCTTTGAAGAACTGCAGATCTGTTGCTGTGATAATAAGCAAACTGGTCTTGCTTGAAAGAACCCGGTCGTCTTAGCAGTAAAATGAGCTCAGGCATTTCTGCCTGCTAGACAGTGTTTCCTGTGGCTCCCTGTGCTGGGGGATTTGTCAGCGACTACATGAGCTCAAGTATCAGCTCTCCTGGAACGTCTAGACAATGTACTGGCATTAGTTTTTCATGATGCTGTTGCTATTTAACAGATAACCTATTTCTAAAAGAAATACCTGCCCCAAAGTCATCAGGCACTGTTTGTATGTAAGTCACTAAGTCAGTGGGTGAGCAGCCTTGTGTTGTGGCAGGCCTTATTGCCTTGAATGCATCTGTCACAGGAGTATGGGAAATTACCTTTGTTTCTGATATAAAATTTAGAAGTATGATTTAATGAAATGGGAAGATTCTCTGGCTTCTTTGAGCCACAAGAGGTTGGATTCCTCTTCAAGTCAAATTGGATTTGTTGACTCCTATTTCCCCATCTGCCTGTGCTCATTTTTATACACAGAGGAACAGACTGACAGGGTTTGTATTTTTGCATCTGCAGATCAAGTCTGCAAACTCTCTTTCTAACCTCTGGGTTTGTTTTCGTGATGGACGAGCCCCGAGACTTCAGAAACAGAGATACATTTAAGCTCCCCAGCCTCAGTTCCGCAGCAGTACTTGAGCCTGTGTTGAGTTACCTAAGTGGGAGGGTGGAGAGAAAGAAAGGGAAGCTGTTAGCTCAGAACTGCAGAGACTTTGTGCTCACCTAACAGAAACAAGGAGATGAGCCCCAAGCCAAGCCAGTCCCTGCACTCCTTTGCTGAGGTGCTCTCGTGCCGTAAGCACACAGCACGCCTGGTCACAGCAGGGTTCTGAGGTTTGACCCTTCATTGTCATAGAACAGGTTTCTTAAAAGGCTTCAGGTCCAGTGACTGCCCTCACTCCCCTGCTCTGTCCCGCTGCTCCCCTTGGCCTCTTCCCCTGAGCTTCAGCCCGTTTACCCCTCCATTGCCCCGCTCCTGAGCCCTCCCTCAGCTGGCTTCTGCACTAGGCCCAGGTTCTCCCCCGGGAGCCACCGCTGTTCCTCACTGCGTTGGCATCAATTGTCCCCTTGTGGCTCTCAACCTTCCCCCTCCACGTGTCCCCTCCATTGAAGCCATCTGTCCCTCAGGGTGGGGATACCCCCTACTCTGGGTTTGTGCACTGGAGAAGGGCTTCTATTACTGATCACGTTTATTGTCCCAGAGCCAGCCAGTTGTTCCCAAGATTTTATGGACTTTAGAATCATAGAATCTTCAAGGTTGGAAGAGACCTTTGAGATCATCCAGTCCAACCATGGATGCAGCAGTACCACTGTAACCACGGAACATCACCCAGCACCAGATCCAGGCACCTCTTAAACGCCTCCAGGGATGGTGCCTCCACCGTGTCCCTGCTCAGCCCCTTCCAGTGCCGCCTAACAGAGCCTTTCCCTGTCTCCCCAGGACTGCTGCGTGAGCTACGGTGGAATGTGGTATCTTAAGGGCACGGTGCAGTCCTGACAGCGGTGGCAGTGGCGTCAGGTGATCTCCGGGACACAAGAGGAACCTGCAGCGGGTGGCACAGCCGGAGCAATGCCGTGGCCTCGGCAGCCGGGGCAGGATCTGAGCTGCTCTGGGGCACGTGGGCATTGCGGGAAGTCACTGACATCCCAACATTCAGAGTTTGCATGGCCTCCGAGGCGCGGGAGCCGCCGGGAAGGCACCGTGGGACCCTGTCTGCAGCTTGATTAATCTGGGATTTCTAATGTATTGCAATTGTCCTTCTGTTTCGTTCTGAAAAAATAAAACCATATAGTGACACAGACATGATGGAAAATCATGGTCTAAAACTTTATTTTGTAAGTAATGCCAATAAATTAAATTTGTTTACAAACATCCCAGTTTTTGTTAAATCCCTGGATGCTCATACTTTAGTTCTGAGCATTGTCATAGCCCTTGCAGCCCTCTCCATAGAGAGCAGGTAGTCATGTTCATGGGAATGTCAGGCCTGGGAGGGGGGAACAAAATCACTGTCTGTGAACTCTGTACTACATAGCAACTGTTCTCACCTGTTGTCTGTGAAATGAGTTATTTGGAAAAGTACCTACATCTGAAACATGGGGAACAACGACTGGATTTCTTCTACTGGTGTGGGGTTGGTGTGAGGGACTTTGTGCATTACTGTATGTGACAGAGCGAGGTAAGTAACCGAGGGCACCCTCTGGAAGGCATCCAGCTGTAGTTACCACACGGCAACCATGTAAAACCTCTATTTTGTGTAATTTTTAAATAAAATTTTATCTCAAAGGTCAATTCTACCCCGCCTTGTATTTGTCCAAGAAGAAACAGAAGCTGCACCCGCTCCTTTTACATCCTGAAGGCCTGGGGAGGAAGGACAGAGGTGGAGAGCAAACTGCAGTGCAGCCCCCGAGCTCCCTGAGGCTCTGCAGCAGGGACAGGGACCCAGCCCCGGTGGCTCGTCCTGAACTGACCATAGCAGCAGGAGTATCTGCTGTGGGCACTGCACAGCGTGGCCACTGCTGGTCCTGCTCTCTGCTGTAGCTTCTTCCATCACATGAGAAGCTCAAGGGGATTCTATTGATTTCATCTACTTATGCTCAGAAAAGGCTGAGTTGAGTTGTTGACTAAAATAAGCAGATTAAGGTAGTTAATCCAGATAAGATTGGCTAAGAATATTGTTACTACACTTACGGCATTTTGGTGGGAAATGGCTATTTTCAAACTGCTAAAACTCCACCTTATGTAATAGGCTAGTGTAGTTACTAACTACGTCAATGAAACTGGGATGTGTTTTATGTTCAGGCAGCCCTGGCTGGCACTGACCCACTGGCTGTGGCTGGAAAGCTCTCTGGGAAAGCCACGCTCCAAGAGAAGCTCTAAGAAGAGCCCAGCCTGGAGGGGTTTATTGCACAGCCTGCACAGGTAGGTGCTGCAGGACAGCCAGAGCTCAGCAATGGCACAGGTAACCAAGGGGGAAGTACAGTACAGAAGAATCAAGAAGTTCTGAGGAAATATTTTTGGTATTTTTAAAGCACAAAAATTGTATCTATCAAAGTGCTCTAAATTAGCCAAAAGTAATAAACCACCGAAGATCACCTATTTCACCAAAAATGTGGAACTGCTTTTACATGTCTTCTGCCCAGCAGGTGTGGATGCCCCTGAAGTGGGTAAGGAATACTGGTAGTGAACTACTCTGTGCCTTTCTCAGGTTCCTGCTTTCCGAACTGGGGTGAGACGGGTCCGGGTGGCAGGGACACAGTGACAGCACAGTAACCTCACAGCACAACAGCCTTTCTGCTTCTGCCCCCACTCGCCTCTTAAACAGCACTGAGATAAACCACAACAATGAGGAAAAACTACTTACTTTCATCTGGATTTCTGTCCTAGACAGGCCTGTTCTTTTCCATGGAGCGCAACTTTTCTAAAATACAAATTTCATGGGAACTCCATTCTGTAGGAAAGATGGCAAGACTAGATAATGCAGGTGTCATCTGCACCGAGTACACTGTTTCCTGATTGGCACAGATGGATATAATTACTACTTACACATGTAGCTTGACTGGATTATTTATTTGCTTAGAAAAATATTCAGAGCATTCGGATTCCCGTTTTTAAATAATTTTCAGACTGCAATTCATGTTTTAGAGGAACTCCCACAACGTGAAGTCTTAATACTGCACCTGAAGGACGAGCTGAACAGAGAACAGCATAAGGCAGCAGAGCTGCAGCAGCAGCAGCTGGACTAAAGCTGAGAAACTCAACATTCCAGGTCAAGGGTTTGGTACCTTGGCAGCAACTCAGCAGGAAGCTGCTTCCCAAGAACTGCTGGCCACATTAAGCTATAAGACCCTTTACAAGGAGAAGGATGTCACCTTTTCATTGTGCCTTTTTTTCCTCCCTCTTCATCCGTTTTCTTCACAGCTTGACGCTGTTCTAAAGAACAACCCTCTCCACATTCTTTGTTTTTCAGAAATTAAGTACATATGAATTACTATGAGGGAGTGGAAAAGGAGAGGAAGAAGAAGAAGGTGGTCCCCTGTTCTCCATAGGATTATGTGCTGGCAGTGTTGTGTGCACCCTCCCACCCCCAGGCAGCATGGAACAGGTCCAGAGAGGCTGACACTGGAAGCAACAGACAAAACAATGTAAGGTTTTACCTGACCTGTCTCCTCAAGCACTTGGGAGTTTGTGGTATGTAACATTCAAAGCTACTCCACTATGTCAATGCTACTTCTAAAGTTAAATAGCTAAATAACAACTCTCTAACTTACCAAATACACATAAAAATGTACTTTGCAGACATTCCACCAGAGAACAGTAGGTCCCAAATAACACATAGAGTCAATTCACAGTATCTTGCCTTAACACAAAGTGCCCTACAAAGGAAACTGTTATCTAAAAAGCCACACAAACTTTACATCAAATCCTTTCTTAGCAGGAAGACATTTATACTAATCTGTGGGAGAGCTTAGTGATTGTGAAAATATGACATTGGCTTAAAGCAAGCACATCTTTCCACCAACCTCCCAAAGCAAGCTCAGCTAGACTGCTCCCTCCTCCTGGAGCTGAGGAGATGCTGCTCCTGAGACTGGTCGGGGCTTTGCTTTTGTTAATTTTCTACATCAGTGTACTCACAAGGCTAGATCATCCCTGTGAACCAAAGGAAAGCTTCAGTCTGGTTCTTGTGAGAGATTCAGAGTTCTTAGCTCTGTTATTTCTGAAGTGGAATAAGGAAACAAGTGTCAGTCACTGCTCTGGCCAGAGATGAAGTGTAATATGAAGTAGTAGTGTAGCATGAAGCTATGGTGGTTGTTTGCTTTAGAACCACTAGTTTGTGTGACAGTGCTAAACATTAAATCTACTGCTACACAGAACAGGGAATCTAGCTGATAACTAACTAGCTTGTTAACTACAGGGCTACCAGCCAATCCAAAACATTCATCGTGAGTGCTTAAGAAATACATCCGTTTAAGGGGTCTTCTGACATTCATATGCAGTGTGTTCTTGACTAACAGATAAGGTTATGGCTGAGAGGAGAGTGTCTTGTACTTTGCTCTGTGTTCATCTATTTCTTCCTTTGTTTTTCTGATACAGCTAAAAATCTCCTTGAAGAGTGCTTTATATTCAGGGAGAGCATTTGTGGAAGAGTCACTTAGCTCAGCAATTGTGAATTCTTGATTGCTAGCTGAAAGATCATACTGGGTGTTTCCCACATTTAGGTCTTTGGAATACTGCTTCAGCGTTTGTACGGCCTTGTGTTTCAAAGAGTCTTCATCCATTTGACACTTCTTCAAAAGTTCCTCATACTTCACTTTCAGAGCATTGTACTGAGCATCAACTTCATTTAGTACAGAGATTCCTCGCTGCTTCACAGCTTCAGCTCTCCTAATACACGTTTCTTCATGGCCCCTGAGAATGTCTGCCCCGGCGGCGCTGCTCAGGAGGCTTTCGCTGCTGCTCCGTTTCAGTGCCTTCTTCTCGAGCTCCGATACTGTCACAAGTCCGTCATCTGCCAGGCTCTGACCAAGCTCCCTGTCTAGAGATTCCTTGAATGAAATGAAAAAGGAGTCTGGCACCAATTTCTCTGCATTATGGACTGTGTTTTCAGACTGAAGTATCTGTCGCATTTCAGCTACTTCTGCTTCCAGCTCCTCTGCACGAGCCCGATACAAGTCTGTATCAACCAGCCTCCGCTCCAGGTCACAGTTTTCTTTCACCATGAGACTGTATTCCTCTTCCATGGTCACCCTCTTCTCTTTCTCTAGGTTCAGCTGGGCTTGCAGAACTGTCACTGCCTTCTTCAACTTCTCATTCTCTTCTTCCAGAGGACTTAGCTGACTGTCCATCGAAGTAATCTTTTCTGCAAACACGTGATCATAAACAAAATACCTGCAGAAACAAAATAAGGATTATCAAGCATAGGAAGTACAGCTGACCCCACCTAAAGTTTTCCTGTCCTGGGTAACTAATGACATATTTACACTGTATGCTAACACACCAGAGCACTCACAGGGCCACTGCACTAACCAATCAGTCGATTTAGTAATCAGAACAGTTTGTAAGGACTTACATGCCATTGAACCAAGCTCACAGCTTAGGCAGAATGGCAGCTCGTTAACAGTTTCAAGTTACAGACAAGCTGATTGAATGATATAAGTTTAAATTATAATTTAAGTTTAAATACACATTGCCTCCCTGTACCATACAGTACTTCCTGACACTGACTTTTTCTACAGCACTCTACTCTTGCAACTTTTGTCACTACTGATGGTAGGAACAAGCTTCATAATTAACAAAGCAATGCTGTAGGCTGGTATTTGCACAAGCCTTTGGCAGCTTGAAGGATCCTCTTATCTTCTGAATTGTCAAGAAGGAACTTCTTTTTGGATGCACAATTTATTCTGGAGTACTGCCTCCATGTAGTGCTGAAGCCCAGACACAAGAGCCTGTTCTGTCTGTGGAGGTGTTTCCCTTACAAAATTGCCCTCCACGTGTGATTGTCCCGATGGCCCCACTAATGCAGCTCAGCTGGGTCCAATGGCTCTGCATTTAAAAGGCAACCCAGTGCTCCAGGCACCATTTTCCCAGCTTTCAGTATTGTTTTAACCAGCTTAAGTTCAGGTAAGCTAAGGAAATATCCATGGACGTTCAAGGAAAGGGTAAGTTACCAAAAACATTTTGCATTGAGTAAGTTTGTTTTTCTGATTATCTGTGTGTTTGTTTTTATCTGACTGAAAACACTGGGGTGCAAATTGTTGTCAGCTTTCTAGGCTACCATTTGATATGGCTGGCTCTGGGGGAGAAAGTGGAGCACCAATACTGGTGTGGGCTAGAAGCGGGCCAGAAGTAGTGGCAGCACCACACAGTGCAGATACTTTCCTAGTTGTGAACATCAGATAATTTTTCTTCCAGCTTGTCTGGTATCTGTGCTTGTGTCTTAGTTTTTAAAGCTTTGCTTAAAATAGTTTCAGTGTTCTTTACTATGTAAGGTAAAAAGTCTTACTGGCGGAGGTCATAGAGCTCCTTCAAACACGAGAAACTGTGCATTGATCTTGGCTGCTCAGATCTCTCCTGGCTCATCCGGCCTCGTCCAGGCTTTTTCAGTTCTTCCACTTGGTGTTGCAGGTCATCTATGTGTGTTTGTAGACTTTCAATAGTCTCTGTCAAGCTAAAAAGTGAAAAGACCTTTAAATAAAACTAACCTTTCAATTTACCAGTATTGTAGAACACCACTAGACAGAGACAGCCACCCAATAACTACTCAAATACAGCTGGACTGCTCTTATTGATATTATCAGCTGGGGGGAGGGAATCTGTAAAAGTTTGTTACCTTAATATCTTTTGTTGTGAAGCTCTACTCTCTGCAACCAGTTTTTGATTAGTGTCTTCCAGCTCTCTTGCTGTCACATCCAGCTGCTCATAGACCTTTGCATGCTGGTCATTCATCTGCCGCAGGAGCTCCACTTGCTTTGTGAGGTACTGCAAGACAGTTGTGCTGTTACTGCTTTACACCTGAACACACCGGCCACAACTCCTGGTTTACATTTGTATTCACATTCAGAGAGACACTCCGGAGTTTTACAGATGTAAATTCCCGTGATTGCTTTGGTAAGCTGAAGAGGCACTATCTCACTAGGCAGCTTGCCTGTGTCATAGAGGTCACCCCAGGCTGATCCAGCAGCCTTTTACCTGGAGGAGCTGGATTTGATGGTGCCAGCTGTCCTTATCTGTGCCCACGCCTTCTGACGGGCTGTGCTGCAGTCAGCACTGGCAGAGCCTTCAGACTCCAACACAGCCCTCGACTGTCCTCTGTGGCCTAAAGGCTGCAGTGGGCTCCAACAGAAATTTCTTAACTGTGTTGACCCAACAACTTTCTCAGCATTAAAACTGAAATACTGGGTAGCACCATCCATAATTAAATTTATTTTCAGCTGACCTAAGTTCTTCCAGTCGGAAGCAGCATTAGGTTCAGCACAGCAGAAGTTAGGTTGTGGTCACACTTAAGACCACGTGTGTTAAGTGTGTGGACTAATATGTGTCAGGAAGTATAATCAAGTTATTGAATTAAAATCTTTAATTACTCACGGGGAACTATTCCAGTTACTGTAATCCCAAACAAAGGTCTTCTGGCCTTTTTTAAAAAATAAAGCCTCAGATGAAGTATTCTCAATTTAATCCTCTTGGGTTTTACAATTAACGACATAGACTGTTTAGTTTTCCGAGTAACGTCAGAAAGCTCAGAATTCTTAGTCTGAGCAGTTCTCAATCACCTAAAGCTCTTAAAAAGAGCATCTTATATTCTCCCACCCAGGACATGAGCATTTACATGAGACAGTTTTTTTTCTGTTTGAGTCTAACCCCTTAAATCTGAAATATTTTGTTCTTACATAGAATTTGTAATTTGCTATATATTCTGTGTTGCTACGTCACTTTCTTAAAAGTAAGCTTCAAGTAGGAACATCCAGCAAACTCCTAGGCAGAATTACTTCTCTTTACATAGGCCTGTTACATACTCAAAACTTCTAATATTCTACTTAACCTTTTACCTCATTAAAAGATTGGTGGGGTTTACATTTTAGGCAATTTAAGAAGAGATAATAAGTTTATCTAGGACTAGTAACTGCTCCATACAGACTTCTAGAAGATCAACATGATAGCTGTTGGCTAGATCCTTTTGTAGCCTGTGCACACATGACAGAGGATTTACACAAAAATAGAACATAGATTAGCAGTAGAATCTCAATGTGACCCATTTCAGATTAACTTTCCCTATTGGTAGTAGCTGAAGGAAGGAGCTGGATATCCTCAGACTTTCCTCAGCAGCAGAGTGTGGCTAAGCACAGGAGCCAAGGCTTTGGTGCCTGAAGAGATGTTGCCACTCAAGGCAATGAGCTTTTGCAGACGTTTGAGATGAATGGAAGGGAGTGAAGCACCACTTCCTCCACCGTCCATCTCCAGTATCTTCAGGGCTGGTGTCCAGTTGTCCTGGTATAACCAGACCACCACAAGATGATGTAATAAATACTTTAGAAGTTCACATTTAATCCACGTCCCCTACAACCGAGCCCCTAACATGAAGCAGCACCTTGCATTCTAGCATGAGAAAATTGGGTAGTGTCAGGATTCCCAATGTCTGAGTGCTGAGAACAGATTCAGGCAGGAATGAAGTTGCTGTTTCCACCCAGCCTTTATTACATCTGCAGCGATTAGTTAGTGGCACACGTGTCAGCACAAAGGTCAGATATAATGATCCAAAGCTGTAAAATGCTTAATACGTTAGTATTTAATATACGAGATGTAATCTTAAGCACACCACAGCCTTTGACCCTTCTCTTTCAGTGCAGGCAAGGCAGTGCCATATTTCAGAATGATTTCTCAGCCAGTTCTAGACTTCGCTGCCTGTAAGATCCAAATTAATAGGAAAAAGGCCCCAAAAATTTACATGGATACTGCACTGTAAAAGCTAGTACAAAAATTCAGCAGAGTAGCTCCAGGAACAGCTGAAAGATCACATGTAGGTTACTGAGACAAGCACTTGAAAACTGGGAAAAAATCAAGCATGGAGACTGAATATGCCATTTGCACAGGTATCCTGTGGTCCCACAAAAGACAGAAATGCTGGTATGAAAATAATAGACTGAACTGCTTTACCAGCTAAGTGCTACACCTTGCATATGCGAATTTTATTCCCATTCGTTTCAGTGAATTCCTCTAACAATTCCTCATGCCAGTAAGCTAATATATTCAGTTCCTCAACTGGAGGGTTTCTCTGGGTATTTGATCTCTGGGTTCATTTTCCCTTTTCTTCCAGAAATCCAGATGAAAGAGAAATTTATTTGGAGGAAGAAAATTTTTTTGTTGCTATTACACTTTTAAATGGCACTGGGGAAAGAGAAAAGATTGAGACAGGAGACAGAACTGAGAGGACAGCGTATTGCAGCAGCAGATACAAATACAGCCTTTGGCTCAACAAGCTGGGCAAATAAAAGGTGCAGGCACCATTTATATGTCAGAAGCATCACAAAAACTGTTCTCCCACTCTCCCCCTCTCCTTTTGGAGGGAGCGAATAGGACAATCCAATATACATCTCCTACCCTCCTTGGGGGAGAGGAGGAAAGACACTGAAGAGGTATCAGATAAAGCCTTCAAAAAGTAGTATTGCCCAAGTCTTGGAAGAGCAAGACATTGAGAGAAAAAAATTAATCTGTCATGTCTGATGTTGTCTGACCACACAAGTCCTTGACCCTGCAACCCACCAACTACAGATCACTGCTGGAAGGACATTTGTGACACTTCCTGGAGCTGAAGCTCTCTTATGTAGTCAATAAACACTGACCCACCAGAACAGCTTAAGCAAATAAACTGGCTTAAACCAATAGGATATTGCATTCTTAACAGCACTAGACTATTTCTGTAAATCAATGTAGCTTCGCAGTAATACATTTTCCATATTTCTAGACAGTGTTAAAATACAGCTGCTTGTTAAGTAGCTGCACTCAATGGGCCAGGTTAGCTGCCAGTCACAGAGTTCTGGTGTGTTATTCCAAAAGGTGTGTTGTAACTCTGCTCAACGCTTTCTTAAACGTGCTTGTTCACGCAAGTGTTGAACCTTGTCTGCAGTATTTGTACAGCACCTTGGAAGTGTTTGTCCTCTCTACATCTTAAGAATTGATCTTTTTATAAAAACTGTTCATGGCAATGAGCTATTTTCAGTCTCTGCATAAGTAAACACATTTTTTAACGCTGAGGCACTAATATAAATATCAGCCATTCCAACCATTGTATCCCAGGATGAATAGAATCACAAAGATTACATTTAGCACATAACAGAAGAAAGCCAATATATGAGGTACAAAACAAAAGTAACTTCTAAAAAACGCCCACAAATCAAACCTGCACTCGGAAATTGTTCATCACTTACTAAAAATGCTGCATTTGTGTTGACTACTTTAAAGACACCTGTATATCTGTAAGTATTGAGCTTAGGATTCTTTCAGTTACCTGTTGCCACTACAATGGTGAGGGTTTTCAGTCTGAAGTTGCAGCTGTACAAAATGCACGTCTCTAACTGCAGAAGTACTGCTAGCACAAAGGAACTCAGATTTCGTAAAAATCTGGTATCTACCAGTCACAGCCTGTTCCCTGTGATTCACACCAGAACCAAACTGAAATGCTGACTACATTTTCAATACGTTGTCAGTCAGCAAAGTCCTGAATATTTAATAATTTAATTATTAGAGACCATGCACTGCCCTCTAATAGCTGGAAAAATCTCATTATGCTGACAAATGCTAGATCTGCAAGAACACAGGCAATATTAAAAAAAAAAAAAAAAAGGAAATTGCGAAAAATAGCCAGGTTTTTCCACTCTGTTACCTAAAGATGAGTGGTTTTGAAAGGATGGTTATGTTTTTGGGTTTTTTCCCCTGGAAAATATGGGACAATATATCCACTATGTCCTATATTTAGATACTACTTAAGTGGGATTTTTTTTCCCAGTTTTTGTTGTTTGCTTGTCGGCTTTCTTTGTCCTTGCAGAGTTTCTTTTACATCGAAATAGGCTTCAGCTCCCTTTATCACAGCCCAGATTACTGGAAGTATGTATCTTCAGATTTTACTTAAATCTCACTCCTGCACTTATCAGCATTTAAATTTCAGTGAGAATTCATTAAAATTCTCGTGTAATATTTTAAATTATTAATGTATTTATCGTCATATAATTTAATGTCATTTTACCTGGCAAGATCAGCAAAGTTTAGCCATAAAAATAACTGAAGCATCTTTTCTGTACAAAACTGAAAAATACCAGTCATTTGTCATTAAACAAACCAAACCCAACATGACATTTAGTGGCACAAAGCTTCTGGTAATCAGAGACACAGTTCTAAGTATGATCTGCCTATACTGGTTCTCAAATTCTCAAAATTGGAGAAGTGGTGAAAGATTGTTCAGTATTTTCCATCAGATCTCAAGGAATTCAGATCTTAATTCATACACTGTATGCTGCAGGTCTAGATGCTTTCACATGGGGATCCTTTAGATATTTTACCTCTATCTCCTGCAATTGCTCTTGATTTGTTGCATACATTTGCTGTAAGGATTCCTCTAGTTCAGTGTTACGGTCCAGTAGTGTCTTCCCAAGCTCAGCAGCAAGGTGAAGATCTAAACAAAGAAATCATGTTTGCATGTAAGTGAGAGAAACAATAATGTAATCTAATTCTAAAGCACGTTATCAAATACCTGAGGTATTTTCTTACTGCTGTTGTTAATAACTGCTCCTAGTTATCCCCAGTACCCAAAATGGAAGTTGGCTTACACCTAAGTGGAACATTCATGTACCATCTCTAATGCAAGTCTAAGTCGGCCCTGAGACCCCTCTTATGAGACACTCTTGTGCCATGAAGCTTCCCCAGTTCCTCTGCAGGTCCTTCAGACACACCCAGCCACGTTCACCTCCCACACTGTGCCCAGTCTGCACCAGCTCTGCCCAAGGTCTCCCGGGGTTCACCATCTTTACAGCACTCAGAAGAATAAGCATAGCAGACCCCGTAAATGTTCATCAGTCTAGACCCAGGGCAAAGCTGATGAACTCTTTATTTACTTGACTGTTCCTACCCATTACCCCTTCACAGAGTTCAGGTCACTCAGGATCATATGGTGAAACAATAATATCAAAAGACATAAAACTGATGGAGACTTGCAGCTATTCTGCTTTTCAAGCTCATAAACCCAGGTGACAAGAATTGTTTCGTGTGCTCCAAAACATCACTTTAAATGTCATTTGTTCTCAGGCACTTAATCTCAATTTCACTTCAGTCATCTTCAATCACCTCCAGGGTACAGTGACTGTAGTTGTTGCAAATTAAGAAATAAGTCATCTGAACACTCGGCTCCTTTCTAGAGGGAAGCTTGATATTTGCTCAACAGCATCAGAAGTGCTAGATGTTCTGTATTATTATGTTTAAAGACAAGTGTCATTTAAAAGCTAGCAAATTGCGACAAAGTAATAAGTCTTGGTATTAATGCTAAAATTGTAATTACTACTGTGCAAGGTACTGCATGTCAAGGATCCAACAGATTTCCAGAAATCTCTCATTTTCCACCTCCTTCCCTTCACATGACCCATAACCTGCATGCGTACAATACAACCTAGCTGGTTCTCACATAGAACTTGTATCATTAATGGGAAAGAGACAGAAGAAAAGTCAAGAAAAACTTGGAGTTGTATGAAGAAGCCTTAAATTAATAAACAGGAGACGTGTATTGCATCATCATTAGTTGCAGCCAGAGAAGACAACACATTAATTCCATTTTCATTAGACTGCAATGCCCTTTTTTTAACATGTTATCCTACCTCCTTCCTGCCCCCTCTCATTTATCTTATCAGCTAGGAACTGTAATACATACAATACTGTTCCAAGATTGTTTTGTGCTAACCTTCAGTTTGGCAGCCTGTCCAAAATGATTACTCCATCTCCAGACACAAGCCAAAGATCTTATTCAGACTAAATTCAGACTTACAAGGACAAGTCACTACAAACATTTGTCTGTAAAGTTGTAGATGTCCAATTCTGGTAAAACAACAGCTGTGCTATTCTTTACACATTCTTTACAGCCACAATGCATTGTTTCCTACCTTAAGGTCAGATTCTTAGCATAAATGCCATAAAAATTATTTAAAAGAAATCCCACTGAATGGGAGTTCTTCAGTTTCAAAAGATGTACAATTAGAAGGCACAAGACATATCGGTCTGTACTTAGGAGTTCATTCTCACATTGCTTTTTCATTGTAGCACCACTCATTACGAAGCAGCCCATGCTGGAGCTGGATTTAAAGTATTTGGATAATGAAACCTTAAGGCATCCTGCTTAAATTTTTCCCACTTGGTAAACAGATTCCACATTGTTTACCCATGGACAGAATAACTCCCAGTCAAACACCAAGCTGTTTGTTCTATCTCATTACAGAATACTGTAGTCTTCAAATTCAGTGAATTCATTATCCTATAGAAAATGGAGTCCTGCTTCACAAGTTCTTGTACTGCACAGATCTTTACTAGGAGCCACAATCTTTAAAATGATACTAGCATCATTCAAGGCAAAGACTAACCAGTCTATTCTTTTATTTTAATAGAGTAGAATAGGAGCTTTAGAGAGGATTTAGGATTATGTTAAAGACATAATGCATAATGGAATTACTATCATTTCCCTTCCCAAAGTGAAAGTTTGTTTTCATGTTTAAGCACATTTAGGAGTTTATAGTTTCATTCTTAAACACGCCCTCATCTACTAAATCAACTAGCACATGCCACACAGGACTTGGAATACAAGGTGAATAATAGAATTCATGTCATACTTCACACTCATTCTGTTTGTTAGATTGGCAGAAGCACAAACGGGTTACTATGGGAGAAACACTTTTATAATTAAGACGATTTGTTTCTGAGGGGGAGAATACAAATGGGAGCGCTCAGGAACACACAATAAAACCTCAACTCTAGAGAAGGCAAGCACTGAAATAATTTCACCTCTTCTAAAATTTGGAAATTTTTTTGCATCCATTTTTCTACATTGTCAAGCACCTGGAAGCCCTATTAAGAGCAAATTTTACAAGTGAGGTGTGCCATGTATGTTTTCCAGATACAAAATGGAAAGTGTTAATTTACATCTCTCCGGAGAGAGTTATGGTAGAACACAGAAGCAAAACTGCATTTTCTGTTGTAAATTTATGTAAAGCAACAGCTAAATTCTGACAGACGTGCATTTTTCCTTTTCACCATAAAGATGGAAGCAGAGAGGTTTTTAATAATGCAAAACGCGTATGCGGAGATCTAAAGATCTTCATTTTTGTAAATCTGATTAGTTGTACTGGTGTTTACCAGCTCCATCAGGAATCTCCAAAGCCAGACTTCAAGGATGTCTTCTGTGATGTTGAACAGCCCTCACTTAACAGCGCCTTACAATCTCTTCTGACTGCATTACCATCGTTGAAAAAAAGATAAAAACAGGACCAAAATCCTTCTCTTCTACTTTTTCATAACCCACCCAACAAAATTATTCAGAAATTTTCAATATAAAATTAAGCCTGTTCTTTTAAACAGCAAAAGGCATCAATTGTGCAAGATGTGTAAGTAAGCCTAGTTTAAGTTTACTTAACTGTAAAATTCAACTTTTATTTTTTTACTTAGTTTCAGAATACCCTCTATTCTGTAAAAGTGAGTAACAGCAAGATGCAAAAAGAGCAGTCCTATAAAAAAATTTCTTTTTTAAAGGTCAGCATACTTCAGCAGAACACTGGAGAAGGATGGCTGTTCCCATCCTTAGAAGAATTCCATGAGCACTTTTTGAAAGAGCAGTATGCCAGAAAAGCCCATCTCTGCTGTCAAGGCAAAAATCTTTGGTACGTAGGAAGACTGTCAAGGTTTTCCAAAACCCCTACCCTAATTTTAAGTTCCAAAGACCGGCTGACAAGGACTTCAGGCTTGTTTCGGGGTGCTCTCTAACGTTTTACAACCTAGGGTTCTCATAATCATACTCATCAGTTTTTAAACACGCACTGATTGTTTGGGTTGTGAAGGGTTTCACGAGACCTTGATAAGCACTCTTACTACCCTGTTTACACACACCCGTGTGTCTTAGCCTTAGCGGCGGGAGGAGTAGTATCCTTCAGAGTCCAGAAATAAGGTACAGCACAACATTTGAAAAACATTCCTGTAAGGAATTCCTTCTTTGCGTTTCAACTTGCCCCTCAGTTTATTTTCCTCCTTTCCCTTTTGGAAAGGCGATTAGTTGCTTCCATTTAAGCTTGAGAAGAGAGAATCCCCAGAAAAAGCGTGTTTGCATGTTGAGAGCACAGCCCCCAAAACGCACCAACCTCTAGAATGGAATAGTTTTTTAAAAGCTGACAGCAGAGTCAACTGGTGATTATTTCACTCATTTTAATTAAAAGATGAAAGTAGACAAACATCCAGAAGGCAAGAAGTCAGTTGTTATACATTGTGAAGTCTCTTTGTAGGTCTTCTATTCCATAAACACTGACGTAGTAAAAACATTACTGAATCATGTCTTCAAATTTTTCACTCTCTTCCCTTTGACAGCAAACTGTAGTTTCAGGATCTTATTTAAACTGATTTGTTTGTATCCTAGAGCCAGGAAAACACCAATTTTGAGTGAAGAGTACCTAAATACAGCTTTCAAACAGTTCGCTGTTTTATATAGCGTACAATTAGAGAGGCTTGTTCCTGTCTTAAAAAAAAAGTTTCTGCTGTCAGATGCCTGATCTCAGTGTGAATACTGCTTAGCTTTCTCTGTGGTTTACAGCACAGCAGCCCCCACCGATCCCAAGAATTAATGTATTTTAGTATCAAAGCAAAACGCGTAAGACTGGAGCAGGTTTGCAGGAAGCCACTTCACCACTTTGAGCTGGCCTTTCAAAACAAACTCGGGATTAAGAACAAAAAGTAGAACTAAGTAACTTAAGTAAATACCAGTCATAAATGCCACTAAGCTCTTAAGGAAATTGCACATTCTTTCCGTACCATGCCTGTTAAAAGATTTTTAGTGCAATTATACTTGTATTCCTGTGGCTCCTTTCTCATCTGTGAAATCAGAGTAACATTTTCCCCTTGCACGAAGTGTTTTAATACCTACGAATGGAATTACATATAGAAGCTATACATGTATATTTCTGAGGCATAATGGAGTTATCTGATATTTTAATAAGAAAACCAAAAAGTTTTTAACAAAGAACCTGCGACTAATCGAGCACTGCTACGACTACAACTTCATCGACTGGAAGCCCTTACAAAGAACTCAACAGGGCGCAATAGCGCATCCCACCCGGTGCTTCCAGCGCCTGCCCCGAGCAGAAGCTGCTTCACCTTCCGTGCAAGGTGCAACTTTTCGGAGAGCCGCTTCCCACCCTCCGGGCGGAGAGAGAGACCCCGGCACCATTCAGCTCGGCTGCCGCACCTCCTTCCCTCAGACAAAGACGGCCGCAGTCGTTACCGGTGACAGCGATCCCGCGGCGGCGGGAAGCGCGGCCGTGCGGGGATCCCGGGCTCCGACGCTCCGAGCCCGGCACGACC
>VZTA01018846.1:43628-64178 GCA_013398855.1 Mohoua ochrocephala
CAGCGCGGGCTCGGCGGAGCGGGCACCGGCCGGTGCCACAGCCCGGCTGCCTCCGTGAGCACCCCCTGAGCATTTCCCCTCAGTCCCACCCCTCGGGACTAGCAGCGCGTTTATTCTTACTTCAGTCTTAATGTGGTGCCAGTCACGTCAGAAGGATGAGGAAGATGCGTGTGTCCAACCAGTCTGTCAGGGCTGTGAGCATTGCACAGCGGTTTGGGACCCAGAACGGCAGAGCACGATGTCAGCTAGTGCGCCTCAGGCAACGTTTGCTATTATCTCTTGGAATCCACTTTTCTTCTTTAGACTCGTGCTCTAGTTTCTTTTAGCAATTGTCATCCCGCTCTGGGAGAAACGCAGGTAATGTCACACCGCATCTCAGTGGCCCGAGCAGCCTGTTCCTTTGGCCTCTGTGTATTACACACAGTTGTAACCACCAGAAATTTCTGAAACCGATTTGCCTTCTGTGAGTCACAAAATGTGCACCTGTGCTTTAACGTGCTCAGTATAAAGGCCGGCTATTAAGAAGAGGGAGGGGATGCTCGTGCATGATTTCATTGTAATGCTATTAAAGGGAACATCTGGGGAAGGAAGTGTGGTACCTCAACTTCTAATTGATCCTATTCCATAAACAAGGTGCAGGACCAGATGTACCAATTAGGGCAGAGTTGTGTCAGACCCTGCATATTACAATTAGTCATGGTACTAGAGCCCGGTTTGTGCATTGTTAGAAGATTTCTGTTGAAGAAATTTCAAATACCTTCTTTCAGATTTTCTGAACTGAGGGAACCGTTTTTATTTGTGTCAGAAGGAATTGAGTCAAACATGACTTGAGAAGTGACTGTTTGCTGGTAGTGTTGGTGCAAAGCACTTTTATTCTTGGTGCTTGTGGAATTTGAAGGAAAGGAAAGTCTCCCAGTTCTCCATTTTGGAGACCTGTGCAGGGTGCTCCAGGTAGAAATAGAGGTGAAATGTCTACCTTTCCAAAAGCCCTAATATCCACTATATAAATCATTCATTAAGTATATTTGTGAAGGCTTAAAAAGCAAATGTGACACTTGCCAATAACATACTGTAATGACTTTTATATTAATATCCAACTTATTTTTGAAAATAAACATCTCAATTGGACATCTTTTCAATAACCCTTTTCTTCATTTTAGGTTTCTCAGTAAAAGATTGTGAAACCAGACTTGCTGCAAAAATGCAAAAGTTCGTCTCCTGAAAACAGAATTGTCTTTGTGGCTGTAGAAAAATAAGTTTGAAGGTATACATCATGGGCATTCTCAAATATTTTAAAAATCAGTCATATTCTTAGAAATAAATGGACTTTAATAAAACGAATCCTAGGGTTCCAGTTGTTTGTCAGCTTGATCTTTTCCTTAGCTATAGAGTGAGGTTACCTACTCTTTGCATCGCCTTTCATATCACAGCATCTTACATATATATATATCCAAAAGTGCATCCACACTTCATTTGCTCTTCAAGATTTCATTTTCCTCGTTGGGGGATGGAAAAACTGCCTGTTCCATCTTCCCCAGTCCCTACCTGATTTGTGGCTTTTGCGTGGTCCTTGCCCGGTGATTCGGAAGTTCCTCCCTTCCTGCACAGCCGCCTTGTAAACCACAGGAAGGCTGGAAACAGCCTTGGCTTTCATTTCCTGCTTCTTCCATGGTTATTTTTATGAGGAGTTCAGGGAGCTGCGTACAGAGCTGCTGATCGAGCAGATATTCAAAGGAGGTATTTTGATGGATATGTGAAAATTGCATTTAGGGTAAAATTGTTAATATGCAGAGGAGCGAAGTGCGAACTGTTGACATAAAGCAGGTTGTAAAGCTCTGCATGGCAAGACTGAAATTTGAACTTGAGGTATCCAAATTAATGGGAGACAGCTTCCTTCAGCAGATGTAGAAATGAATAAAGTCTCAGTTAAAAACAGATACCTGGGAGTATTTTTGTATCGGGCTTATAGAATCAAGTATGGCCAAGGAATACTATTAAACAGCTTTAAAAAGTAGAGGTTTCCTGGAGCTGGCTCTTCTCATGGCATAGGTTACACCAAACATGCTAAGGTAATTGATGGAAAGGATCAGCATCTTAAAAATTTGTTGGCTGAATTGATTGCTAGATTAAAGAAATCTGTACTTTTGGGCTGAATCTCTGTTATTTGGGCATACGTAAAATGCTGTGTGTGTGTTACTTGCTACGTTTTATTTACACGCAGTCTTCCATACCATGAAAATGGTAATTAAAAGGTGTGTTGTTTTGATTGTTTCATGGTTTATTAGGTGAAAATATTGCTTCCATGACTTCGCAACAATTAGTATTTTAAAATAGAACGGCAAGTTCTTTTGTTTTGAAAGAAATACTTGTTTTGAAAGGAATACTCCCCTACGTGCACACTGCATTTGACGTTCATAGCAATGGAATATGTAAGGAGATGAGTTGAGTCACTTCATTCCAACACAGTCCATAATTTTAAGAATACACAGGTAGCAAGCAAGATCTAAAATGTACACAATTGCTTTAAACTCTACACCAAGATGAGTGTTTGAGGTGGAAGGTTTTTAAGTGGAGTCTATGCATCAGTTAGGAAGGGTTTCTTTTAAATTTTTCGTCTATTTGTTCCATTGACTTTTAAGCACAGTTTATACTTAGAAATGTCACCTAATAACTTATTATTTTGGGCTCAGTGTCTTATCATTCAGTAAAATGTGTTTCTGATTTTAAAAAAAAAAGGAAGAAGGGGAAAATTTTCGTCTAAGAATCCATTTCTGCCCCTCTGAAACAAGCAAATCCCCCATGTTATTTTAATTTGGAAAATTAGTCGACTAATTGTTGTAATTCTCTTTTGTAACTTGAGGAAGAAGAGAGCTGTACTCTTGGAAGATGAAGATTCTGTGGGGAATTCATGCTAATGCGCTGGCATATTCCATGACTACCTTAGGTGCTGGAATGATGAACAGCATTTTTAATTTCTACTACGTTAAGCTTTTCCTAAACCGATACAAAATTTCAGAAGCAGCATTTCACGAGGCACAGGTACTGTACAGTGGAATATTTTGATTACCACGTTGTGCTACACGGCAGTGTTATTACCACAAAATGATTCTTTTAATGACGGATTAATTTTGGAATCATTGCAATTAATTAACAGTAAATTATCTTTGGATTTAGGTAATCCATAAGCAACGGAACGTACACATAAAGCACATTATTTACAGTCTGTAGAGTAAAACTCTCCAGACTTAATTGCTGAAAAGATTTTTACCTTTGATAGCGTGAAGTAATTTTCTAAACTGATCTTGCAACTCAGCTCCATAGATAAGTTTGACATTAGTGCTTTCCTATGGACTGTTTAAGCACTTAAATACTGCATTTATCCTGCGAGTCATTATCCACGTGAGTAACTCTTGTTGTAAATGGTCTCCTGAAAGTAATGGGCCGGCTCATGTTTTGAATTAACTCGCTGTGAGAATAATATCTGAGCTTTGCAGGATGAGAGCCCAGATAGGTAAGGTTTTGAAAGAGTGAAGTCTTAGAGACAGTTTATTTCACGTGCAGTTGGTCACCTACCTACTTATTCATCTTATTTTTTCAAAATTTTTATAAAGCTATGAATACCGATAAGAATTTGTTTTAGAATCTGTTTTGACCTGAGTCGCTTTTCTCTGTATTTATTTATTGTCTGAATAGAGATTTGTTTTAAATGAATACGTTGTGTTTGTGTAAACCTCTGTAGATGGATGACAGTGATGACAAATTCCCTCGTTTGTGACAGGTCGTGTTTATGATCTGGAACGCCATCAACGATCCCCTTTTCGGGTACATTCAGGACAACTCCAGGCTGAAGTGCTGCGCGAGGCGCCAGTTCTCGATTCTGTACGGGGCCCCTCTGTACGGGCTGGCCTTCCTGCTGCCCTGGTTCCCCTGGAGGCACTACGAGGACGGGGACTGGCTGAGTGGGCTGCACCTCGTGGTCTCGCTGTGCGCCTTCGACGGCCTGCTGACCTTCGTGCTCCTGGCGCAGTGCGCGCTCTTCGCCGAGAGCTCCCCCCGCCACGAGGGCAGGCTCCAGCTCATCAAGTACAGCCAAGTGGCAACGCTAATTGGGTCCACGAGTGTTCTCTTCTGTGGGCTCATATCGGATAATATGGAAAACTTTGCTTCTTTTCAGGCGTTCGCCGTCGTGGTCGCGGCGTTAGCCACGGCCTGTATGTGCTGCACGGGGAAATACAGCACGACTCAGTATGAGCAGAGAGAAATCCATGCAGAGAATGCTCACCTGGAAAACAGGGATGGAGCTTTCTCCTTGGCCTCGGTAGTTTCATTGACCAAGCAGATCATGACAGAGAAGAACTTTCTATGTTTCGTAACAATGAACTTCTTCCAAGTCTTCCACCTAGCCTTCTACAACAATTTCATGATGATCTTTGCGGATAATCTTATTCCTAAGGATGCCCTTTCTTCCTCAGTAAGAAGTATCATGTATGGAGCAGGTTTTATTTGTCCTCAGGTAGGCAGTCATACTTCTTTATTTCTAAATATGAAAACCTGGTGTTCTAGTAGTTCTCAGGATCCATTTAACACTTGAAAAAATGCTGTGTTTGGCATAAGGCATTGGCCAAAATGAGTAATAAATCTCACTCCCCAGTGCTCTAGAAGAAGAAAGTACCCTGTGCAGGCTGATCAAATGTAAGGGGTAGAGAGAGCAGACAGACAGGCTGGTAGAGTATCTGTTTAAAACAATGGGAGACATGAGTAGGCAAGGAATGAATGTTTTTTATCCTACAGTGCTTATAATACCTAAGCATAAAGGAATGAAAAACATGGCCAAGATAAAACGTTTCTGAAAGCAAAATCTACGGAATTCTGAATTCTTTTTGCTTTGTTTTGTAACACCGTAGATTACAAAGGAAGTTTCTGAAATAAACTGCACAAAATACTAGAAAAAATTATAAGGTATTAAAAGCATTTTTGAAATATGTGGTATCTCAGTCATGGAAACCAAACAAAACTCTAAATAGCTGCTTTTGGAGAATAATACATTCCCATTTATTTTTTTTTGTTTGGTCTCTTGGTCAGCAGTATTTATGGGGGAGAGAGACATACTTTTAAGAGCCCAGTCAGGGATGGGGGCAGGAGTAATGAACTGAAAAGAGAAAGAGAACCCAAAAGAGTAATGTGTGAGAACAAGAAAAGCAGCAAAAATATACCCCACAGAAGGTGACCACACTTGTCTGCAGTAAACAAAAAATTCCTCTCTTCATTGCCTTCTAACTTCTTCCTCTAGGTCTTTTAAAACTTTCTCTGTGTTTACTTGCAGGATGTTGAAAGTCAGGATACTCAAAACGTGAGTACCCTGGCATTCATCACAGGTGCTGATGGTGTTCAGGATTTCTCAAAATCAGGTTGTTACATTCATTAAATTGTAATGGGTTTTGATAAGTAATATGTATAAGAAGGTAAATGAAAGTGCAGCTGTAATTCACAGCTCAATTTCAGTTCCCATTCTGGCTTTTGCATATAAAACATACAGATCCTGAACACACCTTCTAACTCTTAACTATCTTTAATTCCATAACTCCTAACTATCTTTAATTCCAGCTTTTGTCCTTATCACAGGTTTCATAGTTTGGGGGGTTTTTCCCCTGTAGCTCAGACAGTTAGATAATGAACTTTGGAAGTAAATCAGAAGCTACAGAAGTTAGGAAAGCTTAAATAATTTTACACTTAATATATAGCAATCACTTTTATTGATAAAATCAGTGTGACAGTGTGAAAAGAACAATCTTTCAGAAAATGCCTCTCTCTCTGCTCCCCAGAGACTCTTTGTCTGGAAGGTCACTGAACCGTAGAGGGTTTGCTGTGACCTTATTTTTCTCAGGTTTTGTCCCTTTGAGCTCAAGATATAATAAGAGAATTCTCTGATGGCAATGTCCTGAACTTCACTTACTGGAAAAACACCCGACCCTTGTAAAATAAAGCTCCTTTTTATGAACTCTTCCTCAGTGGCCTCTACTAAACTAGGAATCAGCTTCTGACTTGGGTTCCTTTTAGCAGTGGATGTGAGGAATACGACCTGCCCACAAGGAAAATGTTGCTGTAACGTAGGCAAACAACTTTGAATTTGCATCACTGTTAGTATTTTCCTTGCAAATACACACTCTTAGAGACGTGCAAGTAGTGAGGAATTTTCTAAGTCATAAGTACTTCCTGAGACGGGGTTATTTTGCAATTACAGGGAGACGGGAACATGGTGTTTACAACAGCAGGCATTACATGAGCCCTCAGTATTTCTAGTGGAGGCACTTCTCAGCAAAATCCCTGAAAACAGCCAGGGGGAAGAGTATGTTTTAGGTTTCTTATAAAAAGAAGTTTTTCTTATTCCCAGATTTGTTTTACCTCCCTGATCAAGTAGAAATCTTGAGCTTTTCTACAATAGCATTTGCCACGGTGATCTTTGTCTGACCATAGCATCCTGGTTTTATTTGTTATGTTAAAGCACTTCAGTGTGGGAACAATTGTACAAGGAAAATTCTTTCCTGTTCTTCATCTGAATATTACACAGTTCATCTCTGTGACACAGAAGAAAGGAGAAAATGTGTATCTCTATACAGTTTGTGTGTTTGTGACAGAGATGAGGACCGTGTAGATGGTGACAAAGGCCCATCTAATAAAAAGAACACAATTCATTACAGAATGTCCTATTGAAAGTGGAAAGTGAGGAACAACGTAGAAGAACTTAAATTCTGTTCATACTATAAGCAGCACTTAATATCATTTTCATGAGTTTGCCAGTCACTCGATTCTCAGAATCTACTCCTTGCCAGGACTGGCAGAATTAAAACTCAGCCATGCACAAGCCTCTGCCTTTCTCTGCTTGCTAGTAAAGCCTCTAACTTGCTTAGTTAAAGCTGTCTTGGTGAGCTTACTTTGCCAACTTAAAAATCACGTTTGGTTTCTATAAATGTCGATGAAAATAGTAATATTAATGAAAAAGCAACTACTGAAAATATTTCTTGTCAGCAGTTAAATGGCGAGATGCTTGATTTACAGTTATCACACTGCAAAGCTAATACTTTTAAGGGATATCAAAAGTAAAGATAATGAACATTAAATAATAGTTAGGCTTTGTGGGAAACAGTATTTCCCTCAGGATATGGCAGTTCTCAGCTGGCTAGTTTTTGAGTGAAAGGAGCCTGTACCCAGTAGAGGTAGCATAGGATGAGGCCAGCAGACAGTTTCTTTGTTCAATTTCTGTTTTTTTTATTTTGTTGAACTTCTTAGAAAGGGTTGTTGGTTGGTTTTTTTTTCTTTAAAGGCTATTAATAATTTATGTCAGGTCTGTGTTTTATAGCTCCTAGTGCTGAGACACTGTACTGTATCTTTTCATCCTGTATGTGTATATATTATCTTTTCAGTGCCTTGTTCTTCTCAGTCATGCTTCGTTGAAGAAGTTTGGTTATTACAGAATCATCTTGTTTTCCTTTTACTATGAAGGAGTAGCTGCTGCTGTCATGTGTCTTCTAGGGCAAGAACACTATTACCTGTTGGCATTTTATGTCACAACAAACATGTAAGTAAATACACTCCCCTGTTCACAGACACAGCTGAAACACTTCTAACAGAGCAGACACTCCATTTTATTACCATGAAGATTCTGACTCTGCTTTCATGGTTTTCATTCTGTTTCACTTGTCAGAAAAGTTGGAACTCCAGGTACAGCTTTTTTTTCCCCCAGCTTTTATTTTATTCTGTCTCAGCTTTTAATTTCTGCTTAAAATAAAAAGAAAAGCTTAAAATGCAAACAGCAATTAGGTTTTGCAGGCACATGCCTTCAGTCACTGTAACCTGAGATTCAAGGGAAGGAGAATCTCGTGTTTTCCACACAGACATGGAAGAGCTCAGGAGGGGAACTCCCTGGGGACTGTTTGCTAGGAAAGCTCAGACCTCACCCTGTGTGTGCTGCACTGCAGACAAACATGGATAACTCAGGTGTTTTCTGGGTAACCAGCCCTGGGTCACATTTCCACTGGTGCTCAGCAGTAAGGTGCCAAAAAGTAGTATTTTCACATAAGTAATGATACATGGAAACCTTATTTAAAGAGCTGTTTGTATCAGAATATTGATCCAGCAGTTTGTTTTTATTTCTTCATGTTCTCTTTCATTGCTGTCTTTCTCCATGTTCTTTCCCTGCCCTCCCTTTTCTTCATCTTTCCCTCCCCACCCCGTTTTCATTCTTATTTTCAGTATTGCAGTCGTGGGCTACTCTTAACACTGAATTGTGTGAACAGTAAATTGAATTTCATTATCTGCATGTTTTAAATGATGAAGATGTGTTTTGATTTCTCCAGGAAAAAATTCTAAGGTACTTAAAGACTGTATGTTTAAAGTGCTAGTTGTTCAAAGTACCTTGTTAGTAAAAGCTCATCACACCCAAAATTTAATAAGACACAGAAATTGTAATATTTGAGTTTGTTTCATTTAGCTATTTGTTAAGAATGGGCTTTTTATGTGTGTGTTTAAATGCATATCTATATACACCTATATACACTGTAAATACATATATAGGAATGCATGTAAACTATTCTTTCTGTTCTATTTCTTCCCCCTTGAAGTTTATCTTTCATGTGGTCATGGCTTTCCCAGATTTCAAAAGCAAATTTTCAGTTTCCTCTTTTTCTGAGGTGTTTCTTTTCTTCTGTTCATTTTAAATGACACTTACTGATAATGTAAATTTATTGTCAAAGTGTTCATGACCTTTCACACCAATGTCCAGGGGAAAAAAGCAGAAAACCCCCCACTTTTAGGTTTGCATATTGATTTCTAATTCTCAGCTAAGAACAGATCTAGTAATGCTTTCAGATAGATCACCAAGTTCTAAAGAACATCTCAGCTTTGTGTGTTTGCAGAATATCAGTGCTGGTGTGCTTGTGTTAGAATGTCAGTTACAATTTCAGTATGAAAGTGAACATAAGAACTCTGAACATCTTCAATATTTTGTTTTTCTTTAGGGTAATTGTGCAAGCTTCATTTAGCTTGTTCAATTTGCCTTTGGCAGATATTGTTGATGCAGATTTAATAAAGCACAAGAGGAGGTATGTCAGTCTGGTTTTTTACATTTTTTTAAAACATGTTTGCCTTGTTACTCTTTGGTAATAAATTATGTCAAAGTAAAGACAGTAAATGATCTGGGATCCTTGATACAGAAGTACTTTTGTGAGAGCATCTTAGCATAAGTAAAGATCAGAACTTGAGTAAAGTTTCCTGCAGTTACTTCAGTAGAATCATTTATTAGGTCATTTCTCTTTTTTATTATACTATAATATAAGCCAAGTCCTTCCAATTTTTGTGGCTTTATTTTTGTTAGTTTCAATTGAATTATTTTGTAACTAGATACATCTATAATCATCTATGGAATTTTCTGAATAAGGCCTTTCTAAGATGGAAAAGGTGTTAAGCAAGCTTGCCTATGCTAGCTAAAGTGTAAATTTCAAAGTCTAACTGGTTCCATTATCTGTGTGAAATAAAAGTGATAAAACCTGCTGCAGAATAGCATATTGCAGCTCATTGATCTTTTGGATTTTTATCAAAGTGCACATAACTTCCTGTTGGTTCCATCAATGGTTGTGGAAGTGCAGATTCAGCCCTGTTAAAGAACTTGCCCCTCAAAGGGGAGATCTGTTGCTTTCGTGAGGAAAAAATTGCCTCATTTTCTGGCCTCTGCGTGCAAAATCTTAAGTTGTAATTAATTCTCCCTGCACTGTTCAGTCTAATTTAGCTTCAGTAATTACTCAACATGCACAAAGCTGAATTTGAGTGCAAGTCACTTCAGAATTGGGACCAAGCTGTGTGCATGTGTAAATGTGTGTGCATCTGTATGTATATACACACACCTCAGAGGTTTGTAACCTTCAATTTCCAGATAAATTTAAATTTCATTATGATAGTAGATCTGTTTGCCATAATGTGTGAACTAGATAAAGCTAAGGATAATGATATTTAGCATGTGCATATTAACAGGATTTCAAGCTTTTTAAAATCACGGTTGTAATTAATACACTAATAAGTTGGTGTTGTGCATTAATTTGTTTTTTCCCCAAATATTTTAGATTACCACTTTCCTCTATGGTTTTTGGTACCAATGCTTTATTCACCAAGCCTGCCCAATCTTTGGCTCCAATGGTTGTGGTTAAAATACTAAATCATTATGGATATTACAACCTGAATAACGTACCTGGTCATCCTGATATAAGGTGAGTTCAAAAGAGATACTTCAAATCTTAGAAAATAACATGATATACTCCTATAATCTAAAAGGCAAATTGATCAGCAATTAGTTTGCATCAGCTGCACTTCAAAGACATAAACACTTTGAAAATACTTATCAGTTGTTTTTGTCTGTGTAGAAGTACAAATGTTTGTTAAAGAGTAAATCATTTATTAAACAATACACGTGAGGATCTCTCCCTAATTTTGAAAAGCAGAGGATACCTTTCAGTAGTTGACCATCCCCTGGCTTTTTGCAAAAAAAATGAAAAAAATGTTTGAGATCACCTAATAGCTCTTATTAAGATTCATGTTATCCTGGCTTCTGCATTTTGTTTACCTCATAAACCTACTTCCTTAAATACATAATGTACAATGTTGATAGGATCCATTTTTGTTTCAGAGAAAGCATTATAATCACTGGAGGGAGGGAATTTGCCTCGAGTGGGAGTGTATAATTTTGGTTCCAAATACTATTTACCATTCTAATGCTAATGATTTCATTGCAGTCCCAGGAGACCTTAATACAGCATAAAGCTGTGGTTGCTGGTTAGTTGGACATGTGTGGGCTTTAATAAAAGCAAATTAACATGGAATAACCACACTGAAAGGGTCGCAGGCTGTATTTATGACCATCAGGAGGAAGTGGCAACATGAGGAACAACTGAAGTCAGGGCTAAATGGAAAAATCAGTCCTCATTAGGATTTACTTGAGGGAACAACATGAATATCCTGAGAACTACATAGCTCTCCTAAATTTTTAGTAAAAACCTCAAGAAACAGGGAAACACAATTGTGTATGAACTTTTATGGAGCTAGCTCCTGAGGCAGAAAGTTCTGATTATGTGTCACCTCCGGTTAGGAGAACATTTCATATTTGAGGAATTTTCAAAAAAAAATGTATGAGGACAAGCATGACATAAAAGAACAACAGGTGGTCTTCAGAAATGCATCCAGACAGAAGCAAAGGCAGCTTAAGTTTGAGGCTATGTGTGAGAACAGCTTCTTTTAATGCATTCTGTAGATAGCCAGTGAGGTGATGTGAAGAGGACATGAACCTCATTAGAATGTCAAATAAGATGAGTGATTTCTGCAGGAGAGGGGTAGGTTGCACTGGATGTGGATATGAGAGGGCTGAATATATTCATCTTGATGATTCAGAGAAATTCAGATGTGAAACATAAAAACTGCAGTTCTGATCCCTTTCAATCAGAGAAATGATCCCTTTGTGGATGGATTTTAAATCACTGTAGTCATAAATCTTTCTTCCCCGGTAAGTAGCCCCTGGACTACAGCAACAATAAATTTATTATATACAGATTTGAAATACCTGGAATGCTCAATCTATAAAACCTGTTTTTTCACTTGAGTCATGCTGAAATTTTATTTATTTCACTGCGGCCAGGAACAGCATAAAACATACAAAGCTGAGATAAGTGAATCAGAGCACCTGAAATATATTATGTATTTCTTTTGCCCGTCCTTTCAAAAATAATTTCTTAGATATGAAGCTGTTTCCTGTATATGTAGTGTGTGAATGGGATGTCTTTTGCTGATGGAGTACAGGGTTGATACACAATCCACCAAGACCAGAAAACTCAAAGTTTTTTCTAGGGAGTCAGTTTGCCCTTGGCAATGTACTCAGACCATTGACTAAATGAGCTAAACCATTGAGCTAAAATTACTTATATATATTAAAAACCTATTGGCTGATCTCGTATCTCAGCCATAGGCAGACAGTTAAAATACACTTGCCCCAGGACAAAGCTGTTTGAGGACAAACAGAAATTAAATACAAGAGATTGTTTAAAATAGACTCAAACTGTTTTGGGGGAAAGAAAAGCATTTCACACTTGTGACTTATATAAAATGAAGTATTATGACCCATGCCAATACAATTTCAGCTCTGTTGTTCCTCCTTCTCCAAAGCTGGCAATATCTATTAAGTGTTTTGGAAAGCATTTGCTTTATTAGGTGTAGTGGCAGTGAATTGTGAAGATAGTACAGAGGACCCTTAATCTGCATTAAGAAAATGTTTGGGCCCTGAATAAATAGGTCTTAAGAGTTTCCAGCAATGTTGTTTACTGGGACAAGGCAGAATATGCAGTCTCTACACTTATTTGCTGCGTTCTAAGTTATTTTTTAATAATTTATTTTATTAATAGTTATTGCTTTTTCTCCAGCTGAGAGTTAAAACGTAGCAACAATGATGGAGCAGCTAATCCTGGAAACCTCCAGGCACAGTAAGGGCAATAAAATCATCAGTAACAGCCAGCATGGCTCCACCGAGGGGAAGTGATGCTTGACCAACTTGATAAACTTCCCCGGTTGAATGACTCGCCTGGTGGGCAGGGGAAGGCAGAGGATGGTGCCTGTCTGGGCTGCATTCCTTAATGACCAGGATGGTGGGGCAGGAGGGACCCTCGGGAGGTTCGGGGATGACACAAAGCTGGGGCTGTGGCAGGTACACAGAGGCACGCTGCCATCCCGGGGCAGGAGGGACCCTCGGGAGGTTCGGGGATGACACAAAGCTGGGGCTGTGGCACACACACAGGGGCACGCTGCCATCCCGGGGCAGGAGGGACCCTCGGGAGGTTTGGGGATGACACAAAGCTGGGGCTGTGGCACACACACAGGGGCACGCTGCCATCCAGCTCGGCAGGCTGGATTTGAAATGGGCTGGAATGGGATCTGAGGCTGCGTTAGACAAAGTACTGCCGGCAGCTCAGAGGGGATCCTTCCCCTCTGCTCACACGTTCTGCCACACCCTTAGGAAGTGTGGTCACCACACAGAAATTGTGGAAAGTATTTTTTAATATCCTTAAAATTTGAGCAATGCTTTGCAGAATGAGGTGTCCTGATTTCTCCTTTCTTCCATCATCGTAGCAAAGCAGTACCTGCCCTGTATGGCTTGAGATGGTTTTTGTTCTTGTTTGGGTTTGGTTTTTTTTAGTTTGGCTTGATTTTTTTTTCTTTGCTATGGAAAAGATGCCTAGTTTAAAACCTCCCTCTTCTGGAGAGCCACTGCAACTACCTCCAGCTTCTCTTTAAAGTGCTTTTCAAATTCGTTCTTCAGAACGAAGTTATTTGGCAGCAACTCTTCATTATTTATTGAAGGCACTTTTAAACTGTTAATGCTTTCATATTGAATTACTGAACTACATGACATTCTGTTCAGAGTGATTTTAGGGCTGTTTAGGGAAACATTGTATGTTTTATTCCTGTGAGTGCAAAAATAAACGTAGATGTGGAGATTTCTGAAGTTACTTGTTCAGCTGTAATCGTGACAAAATCCAAGCTCTGCTCTTGATTTATCCCAGTCCTTTAATGAAATATTTTCCCGTTCCTTGTTTTGTGTATTACAGGTATTTTTTCATAACTCCTGCAATAACTTAAGGTTTCACAGTACAGTAGGTAATATTATTTTCTCAAATCAGCATTGTCCCAGCGAAACCAAATCAGGATTGCCCGGTGTGAGTGATTTTGCAGGTGCCCTTTGTGTAGAGACAGAATAATGTTAGTACTGAAAACTGCAATCCTCTTTAGTGTGCAAACAGGCCAAGTGCAAGCCCCAGCACCCTGTTAGCTGTGTGTGAGCCCCGTTCTCATCTTGGCTGGTTAAGTGATGTGTCTGTGGCCTCCCTGCCGGCACTGCTCCTGCAGTCCCCGGGGGCAGCTGTGCCAGAGCCGTGCCCGAGGTGGGCTCCTTCCCTTGGAGGTGCGCTGGAAACGCAGCTGGAGACAGGCCAGTAAACAGCTCCAAACGGTAAATTATTGTCACTGCCAAGAAACATTGGCCATGGACCAGTGGCCTGCTCTAGTGAACACTTCCAGTCATAAATGCAATTGCCTGAGTGATTAAGTGATTCACTTGTGAGCCTGTGGGCTTTTGTTTTCTTATGTAGCATTAGCATGTACATGACTTGAGATAAACTGTGCCTGTTTATGAGCCTGTGTCTGCACTGAGGACGGGATCTGGGCTTTGTTGGAGGTTGCAAACATTTTTTTCTGTTAAACCGAGTGAGACATGAGTTGGTTCTTTCATGATTCAGAGGAGCTCTTAGGTTTTATTCAAAAACCTGCTTGAGGTTTGGGGGTTTTTCCACAGATTTCAGGTTTTTTGGACCATGCCCGTAGCTGTTCTGTGAGTCTCTTATCTTATCCCTGAATGCTAAGGAAAAAAATTAGTAACATAAACTGCCTCATGGAGAGAAGGTTCACTTAGGGGCTGTTTCTCAGCTTGAGTTGACTTTCCTGATATTTAAGTAATTAGAATCCCATAATTAACAAAATGCAAGTAGATAATGATTCCAGCTACTAGATGAATGCCAAAATGCATGCTTTGAGCTGTCAGAAACCATACTGCTCATAAAAGGGAGCTCATTTAATTCCTGTATTTTCTTTTTTGATTCATATTTGCTGATGCTTTTATTTCTTTTTCATTAGAGAAGATTTAGATGAGGAAATGCCATGCATTCATTAGAAAAAATGAAAATGAGTGTTAATTTCGCATGTATTCTTTTTATGGCTTATATTATCTTGTAATCATTTATTTTAAAACCAAATTAAATAAGGCTTGATATTTCAAACAGCCCTTGAAACCACACCTGAATTTTGTGCAATTATCATTACTTCTATCTAGCACTCAGCAGCTAAAACAACACACTGTGTGGATAGTTAGTAGCACAGATTTCAACCTAAATAAATTAATTTCATGTTAAAATGTTTGCTTCCATTTTCTGCTTTTCTTTCTCTTCCAGATTTTTCAGTCTTAATAAAGCTTTTCAGATGCTCTGTTCTATAATTGGATGAAATTTGCTTAAATTGATTTCTATATTACATAATACAGATGAGCAGGAAGGTAGTGAACAGGATTTCAAAGGTTGCCTCCAGTGTATTAAAATTAACTCTTTGTGTGCTAATTGCCTGAATTCCTCCCAGCTAGAGAAAACAACATAAAATACGTATTTGTATGCAGAATTAGAAATACACAGGATATTTATACTTCTTTTATTCAGAATTGACTGCAGAGTAGCATGTCTATGTGTACGTAATGGGAATGCTTTAACAATAACTTGTTTAGTGACCGTGGAGGTTAATCTTCATATTGAAAGCTGTGTTCTCATTTGTTTCAGCAGGTCTTTTTTGGATCTCCACGATGCCATGTTCTACCTGGTCTGTCTGGTTCCCCTCTGCATTGCAGTCCTGCAGATCCTGACCTGGACTCCCTTTTCCATCCAGAACAGCCACGTGGCAGCTCTACACTGAATCTGCAACCCGTGCTCAGTGCATCTCCTGCTGCACCACAAAAGAGTTCAGTAAGTTTTTCATGTGAGAAAGCAAAATTGCAAGATGAAACACAGTTTGAGCTGTTTCAGTAAAGCTGCATTTTCAGCCTCTGTAGACTCTTAAGTCACATCAGCCTTAATGCTGAGCCTACACAGAGTTTTTCCTAGTTCAGTTGCTTTCCATGAATGGATTTTATCCTTCATTACTTTATTTAAAGTAATTTCTGGTATATAATGACTCCCGTTAACTCATTTGAAGAAAGGATATGGCAGATCAGGGAAAGGAATCCCAACCCAGTACCTGGAATTCAAGGGAACTGTATTTTCTTAAGTTTACTGGTGGATTAATTTTGCCATACCGATAAAATGGCAGATCTCTGAAGTTAATCTGGAAGATCCTGGTGGACATCCCTCATGGATGGCAGGGAGATGGAGAGAGAAATTTAGATGGTGTCTAGCTGGCCAGTATCAAGACAAATCTGCCAGCTACCACGGGAAGAGCCGAGAGGAATTAACTACCCTGTGAAAGTCTGTGTAAGGCTAAAGAAGAAAAAAATTAAAATGCTGTTCAGTGTTGCTGAATATGGAAGAAGCTCCATAAGTCCTCGCTGGCTTTCTGAGTGTCTCTGGTTGGTGGAAGGTCAGTGCAGTTTTCTGGCTTTAAAAGGGAAAATAATTTTGAAGGTATCATATTGTTAGTGCTTCCTACAGAATGCCATCGTGGCAAGGAGAGCATTACCCTGTGGGTGTAAGGCTCAGCTCTTGGACAAACCTAAGCACACACAGTTACTAAACCAAGCTCTGCCTGCTCAGGGGTGTTTCGTTGGCAAACTCACTTTGTGTGTGACAACTGAAGTTGATTTCTGAATCATCAAGTTGAAGTTAGTTCATTTATGATTCATTCTTTACCAGAATACATTTCGTCAAGCTTTTAAATGGATCCTGTGATTTTTATAAAATAAAGGGGTTTTGACAAAATTTCAGAAACATGGAGTCCTCTCTTCATTTCACACGCTGCAATGATAAGACATTAGCACATTTACAATACTCCCATTTAATCAATATTATTCTTCCTCCAATATATTCACAGTGTAATTGTGCAGTGATAATACCTTTAGCATAATTCAATCACTGCATTTTTGTATTCTGTTTTGCCTGGGCAAACACAGTTTTAGTAGCACCTTTCTTAGGGAGTGCCACTTGAAAGTTCAAGAGCACTGTGTGGATTCCAGTTCTAAAGGGCTGAGCCAGCTTATTTTCAAGGCTCTGCATTTACTGTGACAGGTAACTTGGAAAAGGAATGTAAGAAATAGCTCTGCATTTTGGTGGACACTAGCATAATTTAATGAAGAAGTTTGAGATTTGAAATACCAGAGTTGAAAAAAACATTCATTTGTGCCTGGTTTTTCACATTGGCAGAGGAGAAATAACATCATTTCCTTGCCTTTTTTGAAGTGTGAAGTGCTTTCAAGGCGATGAGTAAAAAAAAAAAAGCGGGAGAGCATCTGATAATATTTAGAAATCCAAATGAATCCTTTGATAGGAAGATGAAGATTTATGTTAAAAATGTAAGAAGCCAGAACTGTGGTGAAGTTTGAAGTTGCCTTATCTGGATTTTATCTGTCTTGTCAGAGATCCTGTTGCCCATTTGCATTGTGCATGCTAACAGCATCAGGTACACACACAGCATCATTTGTGGAAATGCTCTGTGGACAGGTAAATACAAATACCAGAGCAGACACGGCCTGTGTTTAGATTTTGAATTTGATAAGATTTCCTGTATATATTTGTTTTGTGTCTGAAAGGCAGGAGCAAAAGTCGAAGGAATTAAAGTTAATATAATCCTTGATTCATTACATGAAACAGTCTTCTCCCTGACAGTTCCTTTAAAATGGCAGTAACGTAAAACAGTCTCTTTTTCCTTTGTTGTTTCTGTATTTCCTAAATTTCCCACGTTCATTCTATCCTCATAGAATATATATTTTAACAGATACAATAATAGAATGTTACTTCACTGCAAATAGGGTTTGTCAGGTGACTCTGTTAGTTATTTCTACTATTCAGTTATTAGAATATAGTGTACAACTGGAGGAGTACCATGCTACACAACAGGAAGTCTGGTAAGTGGTTTCAAGAGTCAAAATTACATCAAGAATTCTTTGAAATCATCAGAGTTATTTTTTTCTGGAAAATGTCTGGTAAAGTTACCATAAATTTGCTGAAATAAAAAAGGAGTAAGGAGTGATATAACTCAGTGCACTGTTTGAATGGGCTCTAGAAACTGCTGCATCTCTAGAATTCAGATAGGAAAAGTACATAATCAAAGATTTCTAAGCAAGACAGCCTGAAGATAGGAGACATTAACTGTAGAATAAACCAGTTTAGGAAAAAAAAAAACCCTGAGAAATTCAATACAATTTATTTAATATGTAAAATATTAATACTTTTCCAAATTTATTATGCATTATTCTCCCATTTGTCTGTCCTATTTCCCTTGCTGTAAGGGCAGGAGAAATGTCTTTCAGAGCATCAATAGTCGATCCCAAAGAGGACTGGAAAAGTGCTTTAAATTTGAGTGGTGGTCTTCCTACAGGAATAGAAGGTTGGCTCTGTGCTGTGACTGACATTGCTTATTCTCCATTTCTCTGTCACCCACTAAACTCTGTTATCTGCTGCTAAACCTACACGATTGGTTTTGGCTGTGAATCAAGTAAAGGATGATCAAAGGCAAAAGTTCAGTGTCTTGCAACAGCTGGTTTCCCTGCTTTCTCTCCTGATTAGCCAGCAGTATCTGAGCTTGAACTCCCGCTGCTGGAAACATGCCTCAGTTTAATCTTGATAATTTAAGAGTGTCTAAAATAGTCTCATAACTGATAAAGAGGCTAAAAGTGTGTCTAGTATAAAATATGAAACGCTGTGGTAAGTTCAGAGGAGGAGAAATGTGATGCTTGAATCCCATTCTTAAGAGTTTCTCTATAAATTCTGAGAATATGGAACTTAATACACTGAATGAATTTTATTTATTGAAAATCAATGAGTAGAAGTGTCTGCTGGACTTGAAAGGATGTTGCCTAACAGACACTAAAGGATGTTAGTCTAATGCAGCAGTAATATAACGTATGGTCTCTGGTAAAGTGAAAATATTGAAGAAATGACAACAAAGCATATTTAATTTTAAGTGGGGGGAAATGATGTTTTGTGGAGCTTACAGGCCCACCTCTGTTCTGGTCTTGTACAAAATGACCTTCCCAGTCTCCTGCTGCCCAGACTTTGGAGCTGCTCGGTAATTCATGAACGTTCTGTGTTGACGTGGTCAGTAGGAATGTTTACATTTGAATGCAGTTCTGCAGCCTAATGGGTGCTGTCAGCAAAGACAGGCAGGAAGGGGAAGGAACACTTAAGATAAGCCACATCTCCACCAGTACTTCTAGGCACTTCCTCGCAGAATTAAGCCAGCTTGGGGGGAAAAGCTCAGTAGTCCAGGAAGGCAAAAGAATTCCAGCTGGTTTTGTAAAGGAGCATAGAGCTGAGACCGGGGGGAGTTGTCCTAAGGCTCTGGAGAGACCCACAACTGGGCTTCCTGGGTTACCTTTGGGGAAGAGGATTTTAGACACCTGTGTTTACCTTAAACACCTCTTTCTGGTAATCTCTTTCCTGCCAATGTTTAAATAATGGAAGGGAAAGTTGTTTTATCACTGATTTTAATGGGAAAATCGAGGATTTACATCGCAGGCTAGGTGAGGCTGTGCAGCCAGCCCTGCCACCGAGCCTGCTCCAGAAGCCAGGCTCCTCAGGACCACCACAGAGCACCGAGGGCTCTGTTAAACCCCAAGGGTGTCTTTGGGACCTTTTAGGCTCCAGGGATTCCATTGATGATAGAAATTTTCCATCGAGACAAACAAAAAAAGCCATCCAAATAGCGCAGCAGAAAGTAGAGAAAAAGTGATTCTGTTATTTCTGGGAATCCTCTCCCAGCACACGAACTGCTCTGAATGACACAGCAACGTACCCACACCACAAAGGGTGTGCTGAGGTTGTCCAGCAGTTGGTTACAACTCACCAGCTTACATGCAAATGGCTGTACATCAAAATTATTACTCAAATATGCACGAACAGTGAGTTCTTTATAGCTTGTCAAGAGAAAAATATGCTGAGTGTACAGCTACTGCATCCGAATATTAATGACAAATGTAACACTGGATAGGAATTTTGAAAAATCTCGTTAAAACACACCCAGGTTGTACGCTAACGACGCAAAGACAAAACCTAGCAAATTTCTTAATTCATTTGGTAGGCACTCAATTATCTGTATTTTAATGTGAGAAAACCAAGATATGTTTCCCTGTGAATGACATGTAACTAACCTGAAGCAGTTTTATTTATTGGTTTATAACATTGTGAGCAGATGTCTGTTTAAAAAGCAGCAAATTTAGCTTTTGTCATTTCGGATTTTGATTACAAAGTTGTTTTATTCCTGGAGGGGAAAAATAAACTAGTCTGTCTTTACAAATAAGAACACGCGTGGAAAGGAGAGTCTTAATCCCAAGCCAAATAAGAATAGACCAGAAAGGCATTCTAGCCCATCTAGCTACTGGAGAGAAAAACCCCAATCTTCAGTGGAAAACTGTCTGAAGCGCTCAAGTCAAAAACTTTCCTCAAGGAGGTTAAACATCAGTGAAAATGAACTGAACACAGAAATCCTCTGGCAATATTCTGCTGTTGCTCTGGTTTTGCCGATTTCCCATGATAAGCGAGGCTGGATGTGATCAGAGCTTGACCGGAACTGAAGGGGCTGCACCCCGATCGGAGGAGGTTCCAGGTAAAAGCCAGGATCCCAGAGGGGTCTGCCCTCCAGTGCCATCCTTACCAGGAACTGAAGGGGCTGCACCCCGGGCACCAAATGGGATCAAAACGAAAGACGCTGCTGGCTGCCGGCTGTTCACAAACAATGGTTGTGACCCTCAGCCCCTCAGCCTCGCGCCCCCTCAGCCCC
>VZTA01018846.1:65128-75832 GCA_013398855.1 Mohoua ochrocephala
AGCGGCGCCTGTCCCGGCAGCCGGAGCGGAGCGAGCGGGTCGGGGCCGGAGCTGCTCCCGGGAGAGGTGCGCCCCGGGTTCTGGATGTGCACCCCGGGCTGTGGATGTGCACCCCGGGCTGTGGATGTGCACCCCGGTTTTTTCAATGCACACCCCCGGTTTGTGCGATGAGCCCTGTGGGAGCGCTCCAGTGAAGTTTGCAGGTGGTGGTGACGGGGGTGGGTTTGTAATCACAGCGATGTTTGTGATTAGTACCGGTGCGTCTAGAGGAAAACAAAAAAAAAAGTGGGAAACTGAGAATCCCACAGAGGCCTTGGAGCAGTAGTAGGTGGCAAACTAAGAACGAGTTGTTGCAATGTGATCCGGCTGCGATAAAAGGTTAATGCTGTGTTTGGGCAGCGTGGCCACATGGGTCGGTACCTTGTGGGGAAGTTAGGGGCTCTGCCCTTGCAATGCCATGGTTATGTGATAGATTTCGTTTGGAATGTGTTCAGATCCGCACTATGTTTTGGCAAAAAGCTACTGAAAATCTGACAGGAGTTAGAAGGGCTAATAAAAACTCCTAGTGCAGAAGGAAGCTGGCAGCTTAATCTAGGTTAAATATGCAGAACAGAGCTGATGAAGAAGACGTAGTATAAACACTTGAGGACTGCTGTACAAAGAAAGACCATAATTTTTCCTGCTGATCCATTACTGCAGCCTTCTTAGTGCTCTGGGTGGGCACTGACATCCAGAATCTCGCTGGGTGGATGTATCCCTGGAATTTAATGCTGGTGCTCTGCTGTTTGGATCGTTCAGGACATAAGTACAAAGAGAAGCAGAATTCAGGTTTACAGGAAGAACTTCCTTCTGGTGAACAAAGAAAATCTGAAAGTCTTTTGTGTTGTTAAAAGCTGTAGTAGAAAGACAAGTCGGGGAAATGTGTTGTGGAGATGCTTGTGTCATTCACAAGTAGATGGTCTGCAGTGGATAATCTCCATTTCTGTTTTATTGGATCTAGATTTTAAATGTATGTGTTGATTATTTAGCACATTTAGTAAGATTTAGGGTTACTGAGTTTATGGGGTAAGCAAGGATTGCATGTTGAGATCCATGGTACTTGGACTCTCTGCAGTTTTACTGACTTGACGAGTTTTATGTGAATTATACAAAAGAAGTTTTTCATCTTTTTACTAATATTAGGCAAGAGTTGTGATGTTTATAATTTTTATTATAACAAAGGTCTTAGCACAACAATCTGAAAAGATACAAGAGGTTGACACGCTTTCTGTCATGGAACTAGTGGCCTTTCATATGTTGTACGTGGGGGGAAAACAAAAGCAGTTTCTGTTCTGAGGAAGTGGCTCTGGAATTAAGCTGGTTTTCGCTTTTTTTTCATTTGAAATTTAGATTGGGTTTGGGGAGTTTTTTAGGTTTAGTTTTAGGGGTTTTTTAGGTCTTATAACTTGTTAGAATTTCTGTTATTCACCAGTGTTATATGGGTTGTTGTCAATAACCTTATTGGAAAGATTAACTGTGAAGGATCATAGAATCATTGAGTCATTAAGGTTGAAAAAGATTATCAAGTTCCAGCTTTTGACCAAATACCACCATGCCCACTAAACCATATGGAGAAGGAGAAATTGGAGATCTGTGAACACCACCTAAATTTTGGAAACAAGCTTCCATTAGTTGTCAGCATCATCCTTCTGCCAGCGGTTATGTCAATGTTTAGAAGTCTTAAAGCCAGGAATTGTAGGGCTGTTGTTTTTCAGTGGAACTGCAGGTGAGAGCTCAGTGCAGAACCCCGAGGTGTACGAGCTCAGGTGCAGCGTGTGTGCAGTCATGCTGCTTATGGAACAAAGCCTGGGTTTGTTTCCCAAGGCTTTGAAAATGTTTTCTTCTGGATTGGAACTGGCAACGCATTGCAAAAGGCAAATCATCTGAGCCACTCCAAACCTGTTCAGTGTAGTGAGGCGGCAGCCTCGTGAGTGAACCTGACACATCCCAGCCTGCTCCTCAGCTCCTTGGGATCCTTTGCTTCTGCCAGGCTCTTGGAATTGGCTGCTGAGTGAATGGACAAAGTACACAAGCTGCTGCTCTGGTGGTTTTTCAGGAGCAGCTAAGGGTTCCTTTTGGGAATCACTGGCCTGTGCTGGTTTATTTAACAAGCACTGAGCTGCAGTGAGAGGAGACCTAAACTGGCTGATCAGCTGTCTCGGGGATCCCTGTGCCAGGCTCAGGGTCTGTTCTTCAGAGGGAAGGATCACTCCCTTGTTCTGTCCACAGGTGTGTGTGAAAGTACAGCCAAGAGCCTGATTCTGCCAGAAATTGTGCAGGTGGTTCTCAGTCCTACCCAGGCACGTTTTCTCCTCAGCTGAAGGGTCTCCCCTCGCTGCTTTGGGCCGGTGTTTGCTGGAGCCCCTGCTCATGGCTCTGGCACGGGGGCCTTGGTGTGATCCCCTCTGCTTGCTGGGAAGCTGCACGTACTGGAATGAGAATCCTGTCCCAGTACAGCAAGGACTGGAAATCCCATTGTGCTGAACGCTGGGTAAACCTGCATCGAGTGAAGGTTCCTCTCCCAACAAGGCAAACAAATGTGATGGGATCAGGATCTGAGCATGTGTGTGTTAAATCTTCGGGGAGTTACCCCAGCTGACAGTTTCTGTCCTTCCACATGCATTTTTTACAAGGTTCTGTGAAAACTCTGCATCTCACTTTAGGGTACCTAAAGCTGCCTATCTGCACAATGAACACACGCAGTCAGATTAAAGAACATTATTGCAAGATTTAAGGGGGAGATAAGAGGGTGTTGGCTGTAGAGAATTAATTCTTGATGGTAGAAAACAGACACAATGGCATTTTATGAGAAGGACTGGCAATAACTCCATGTAAGTGTAGGAGAGTGAAAAATAATAGTGATGTTCTTCATTAAAAAGAAATTTAAATTTCTTTAATGTAACTTTTGCATAGGGGACCTACATTGGCTTTCTAGGGAATTTACCTTGCAGATATCTTCAAAGTACAGGGCCGTGATTAAAACAATTAAAAGCACTGTTTCTTAGCAAGTAATCATTCCTCACTTTGTTACAATTCTAAGTTAATTTAACCCTGAAGTTTGTTGGAAAGACTGTAGGAAAAACTAAATTCTAGTATTTATGGAAACTGATAATAGCTTTCCGTGTGTTAATTTTTACTACTTTTGGGTTTACGTTGCTGAACTTTTTTAATGATCCTTTATCTCTTTCTCTAGTGGTATGTCTGCAACACAGAACAGTTGTCTGAATCCCTTCAGCCTATTTTTGTCCAGAGTTACCTTGATCAAGGAACACAGATCTTCTTAAACAACAGCATTGAGAAGTCAGGCTGGCTGTTTATCCAGCTCTATCACTCTTTTGTGTCCTCTATTTTTAGCCTTTTTATGTCTAGAACATCTATCAATGGGTAAGTGAAAAGTCGATGTTGGATAAGCTAAATACAGTTTGGATGTAGAGTTTTCAAGTGTTCAGTGCTTGGTCTGCCAGCTTTTCAAAATGTGTCATTTCCCTTTGCTGGTCTGTCAGATTTTGTGAAATGCCCTCCTGTGTTCATCCTGCCCAGCCCTCTTAACTGGTGAACACCATTTCCAGTATGGGGGAACAGAAGAGGCAATTGCAATTAATAAAAGACAGTCAGAGGATTCTCATTGTATTTTATAACTTGTATTAATTTTCTCCTAACTAAGAGAGTGTTTTCTCTGTGTCTCTTCCCTCAGCTTCCTTTCCCCCCCTGCCTTGCCCTTTCCCTGCTGCCACATTTACATCAGTTACTGTTGTGGTTGTGCTGGCTGGTGGCTGTATCCAGTCACCTAAAACTCTTCCTGCTGGAGAGTGTGTGCCTGCCCACTGCAAATCATGGCAAACAGTGCTGTGTCTGCTAACACTGATGTGGAATTCTGTCCTTCCTCTTACTCTCTAAACCAGTTCCACCTCGGTTTGTGTGTAAGCTGCACTGGAACAGGGTAACTTCTGATGCAGCACCTTTGGCTGATGAGACATCAGCTAAGCAGGAAAACATAAGTTGATAAAACAGTGTTCTTCTCTTCTTACTGCATCAGTTGCAGGGGAGTTTGGCTGTTCATAGGTGCTTTAGTATTTTGTTCAAAGAAGTCAGTGCCTTTTTTTGCTCACCTCACCCCATTCAGACACGTGTTTAACAGATTATCAGTTTTGACCTTAGGAAGAATGCATTTTGTTACATTTAGCCAATTTCTTCAGTATCCCCACCTCTGCACCTGCTGCATACTTCTGCACAGTCTGACACGAGATAGGAGCTGTCTACTGGGGCTAGAAAAATAGTCTTTTTCCTTATTTTCTACCCAGATGACTTTATGAGCTTCCCTGTGGTGTTCTTAGTTATGTGTAGCTTTATATAAAGGTTCCTTTGGTCTCTTCTTCCTTTCTCTTCCATGTTTTTTTCAAAGGCTCTTCAGGGCTTTGAGTAACACCTCATAATGCTGTTAGGAATAATAGCTATGAGCCAATTATACAGTGTGGACTGACACATGTGTGCTGCAAGGGGGCTCTGCTTAAATTGGATGTAGTCTGTTTATTTTTATACATTTGATATCCTGCTTAGTTTCTTCTCTGTGACTTTGTATACTCTGTCCTTTTTGTTTCTTTGGGTTTTAGTACAGTCAGTCTTTCCTAGGCCACCTCCTTTTCACATTTTTTATTCTTTGAGTCTTTTTATCTCTGTTTATCTTTTCTCTGTTTGTGTTTTTTTTTTCCCTGTTCATTGTCTTTAAGTTTAACCTGCTATCCAACAGGAGTTTAAAGAATAGTATTTATCTCCCTGCAGTCTATTACTGACCAGTTCTTTTTCCTCTGCCTGTTCTTTTAACTGTTTCATCATTGAATTCTGCTATGACAGCTGAAATGTGTCACTGTGTAGTCTTCAAACAGTTATGGGCGGGTATGTCATTGACTTGATCCATAAGGAATCCAACTGTCACCTCTACCCAATTCCTTAATGAGTTGTCTATTTTCTGTTCCACAGCTTTTCATGTTGAATGCAGGATGTGCAGATAGCAGCAAAAGCCATTGTAACACGGAATTTAAAAAATCTCTTTTGCCCCTCCAGCAGTGTTACCCCCGTCCTTTCTTTAAACCTGTTTCCTGTCTTCCCTCCTTGTTCCACATCCTATTCCTCATTCATTGTGCATACTTCTGTGTCTGCAGCCATTTTATTTCCTCTGTTATTTCATCTTGTTGGGTTTTTTTTTAAAGTAGGTGTTAGAGATTCAAATCTGCAAATGTGACAAATAAGGTTCAGTCTTTATCTTTCCTTCTCTTTCTCTTCCCCTTCCTTTTTTTTTTTTTTTTTTAAATGCAATCATTTTCTTGAGCTGCACCCCACGAGCTCTTCCTTACCTAATCAAATTCCTTCTGGAATCTTAACCACTGTAACTGCATGTGGCTCTGTGTTTGATCTCTGGGAAGTGCAAGGCAGGTTGAACTGGATTTCAAATTTATCTGAGCTGTGACCTTGTCTACTATTATGTGTGACTGGTTCCTGCCAAAGCACATTCTGAATTTCTTCACTGCCTGTCCTGTTAAAGTTTGTACAAAATTGGTCATGTCTTGTTTTTACATTTCAGGCTGCTGGGAAGGGGCTCAATGTTTGTGTTTTCCCCAGAACAATTTCAAAGACTGCTTAAAATAAATCCTGAATGGAAATCCCACAGACTTCTCGATTTAGGGGCTGGGGATGGAGAAGTCACTAAAGTCATGAGTCCTCACTTTGAAGAAATCTATGCCACTGAACTGTCTGAAACTATGATATGGCAGCTTCAGAAGAAGAAATACAGGTATCCTACTGCTGAATACTTCCTACATCCTTTATATCAGACATTACAGCAAAGTAATCTGTTTGTAATTTACCGAATGTTCAGTATTTTCAGTCAGTTCCTTTATTGTTTGATTGTTATGGAAAAGGCTAACCTGTACAAAAGCAGGAAAACAAACACATCCGATGTTCCCTCTTAGCAGTGTTGGGTTTTGTCTCATTTATTACCTGATGTTTATCAGGCAGTATAAAGGTTCATAGGGCTGCACATGTGGCCGTGCTGATCATTGATTTAGACATGTTTTCCAAAAGACCAGAAGGGATCGTGTCTGTCTCCTCTCTAAATGGTTGACCTTACCTGCACTATCAACACATCCACAGGGAATTTTTGTCTCCAACAGACTGTATCTCTTTCTCTTTCCTTTCACAGGGTGCTTGGTATAAATGAATGGCAAAACACAGGATTTCAGTATGATGTTATCAGCTGCTTGAATTTGCTGGATCGCTGTGATCAACCACTGACTGTATTAAAAGACATTAGAAGTGTACTGGAGCCAACCAGAGGCAGAGTCATCCTAGCACTGGTTCTGCCATTTCACCCCTATGTGGAGAATGGTAAGTGCACAGATTAACAGCTGTTCAGGCAGTTAAAGAAAACGTTTGTTGGATCTGGTATCCCACATTAAATGTTTAATAAATGACGTGTTTGTATTTGATTTTTTAGCAAATAACTAGTACAGGGCATGTCCAGAAGTATGAAATCATAGGTAAATAGGCCACATGATGTAAGCTGTTTTGTTAACTCCACAGAATACATCGTTGGCACCAACAAAAAGCTCAAATATTGAAGTCACAGATCCTGTTCTGCGAGTTACCACATTTCAGCTGTGTTGGAGCAGCTTGGGAAAACTGGTCCCTGATTAGGGCCTTTTACCTAGAGGTGACCCCAGCTGTCTCTGGTGGCCAATTGAGCAAAACCATCAGAGCTGTCTAAGGCTGAATAGAGCAGTTCAGGTCAAGCTGTTTCAAGTGTTCTGGATGAATCCCACCTAAAACTTCATAGGGAGATAACTTTCACTTTCCAGCACGAGGCCTCAAAGGAAAATCTAGACCCCTGCAAACACAAAGTACCAACCACTACTAATGTTGTATTAATTTACATTGTACTAGTAAAGGAATAAAAAAGTAAAATTCAGTGCCAAAACTCAATGATTTACCCTACTTGGGTTTTAAAGAAATAATATGAGAGATTTTCAGATGAATCTGTCCTGATGACTAAGCTTCTAAAGAGACTAGCAACTTTTTTACATGCCTGTGATTGCGGATTCAGATGAAGCACCCTGAAGGTGGTTTGAATTCCAGGAGGCTGATGTTCATCAGTCACTGTTTGGACTCTGGTTCTCCTCGAGTGCTAAGACTTGTCTGTGGAAAGGTGTGGATGTCCAGAAAGTACAGAACTGATCCTGTTCTGGCAATCACAAATGCATCAAACTGAATCTGATTTTCTCTTTTTACATGCCAGTGGTATTTTGGTGGGAGAAGGGAGAAAAGAAGGTTTAAGTATAAGAAGTAATGCCATCAGATGAAGAATTACTTAAAATACAGTATTTGAGCTTGTAATTTTGTAACTATTCTGAAAAGTAGTGTGTCTTAAATTAGATGTGGGGCTTGACTTAGGCATCTGTAAAGTATTTCAAGCATATTTGGTTACAACTTATTGTTCCCATAATGTGGAACAATATGGCTTCCCCTTGCAGAAATCCTTTAAAATTCCAAATACCAGCAGTGTCTTTCTAGTCTTTCTCTGGCATATTAGAACCAAAAAAATGAGAAATGCTTTTTTTGTGTGCCTTCAAAACTCTGTGCCATCGTGTTTGGCAATCACTATTGCACCCCACATCTGCTTTTCTGCACTTTGTTGGGTAACCCCATAACAGGCCATGTACAACTCCCTGGCTCAACAGGAGGGGGATAAATTAAGGAACAAACTATTCTAAACCTGCTTATATCCTTCATCATTAATCTCCTACCATACACTGGGAGGAGAAGAGAATGTTAAATTTCTAAATCCCAAGGGACTGGAAACCTGTTCTGTGATTGTTGAACACAGTCATTCCTACTTGTTGAAAGTTGAAATGCTGTTGTAAGAGGATTTGTAAACCAGTGTCATAATTTTATTTGTGATGGTGACTTGGCAGATGAGTCACTTTGCTGAAGGCAGTTTTGTTCCCTTAATATGTTCTGAAACTTAAAAACATGCTCAGTTTGCCACTATTATGGATATGGACCCACACAAACTGTTCACAATGCAGGTTAACACAGACAAAAGTTACAGCTTTCCCACTTAAGATCAATTTAACTGTGGGCTAAAGAAACAGACAATGAACTGCCAGACTGTCTTCAGGATGTGAAAACCATTTTAGAATGTCAGTATTTTCATTCAGCTGTTCTACATGATGATGCATTTTAAAAATAGGTATGTACATATGTTTTATATGTGACAAAATTATACTTGGAGCATTCAAAGAGGAGAACATTTCATGGCTCGAGTAACTTCTCGTAGCAGCTCATTAAAACCAGCTTGGACCCACATAGTGAAACTTTTGTATTTTCTAGAGGGAGAACAAATGGAGAAGAGTTGGGGCAGGTAAGGTGTTTGATCCAGTGGTAGATCCATAGATAGAAGTGGAGAAATATTTTAATCAAAATGAAATATTTGGGTTATTACTGCAATATAAGGGGATGGTAATGGTGGAAACTGTGTGTGTGAATACCATAAAACCTGCTCTAAGAGAACAAAGCAAGGTGGAGGAGGAATGCATGTACAGATCTGTGCTCACTGTTTGTGGAATGACAGTGACACCTAGAGTCCGTAGGAGCTTAATCACAAATTCTCTCTGGGGCTTTCCAGTTTTATTTCACCGGGCAGAACAACCAGGAATGCAGTTATTGCAGGTTTCTAAATTTGGTAAGAGAGACAGATGAATCATCAGGTATTAAACCAGTCGCTAAGAACAAATATTACCACAACTTTGTTTTTAATAGGTATCTCATAGAGTCATATGAGAATCCTTTGTATTTCCTAAGACAGACGGGAAAAGTCCTTATTGCATAATACATGACTAGACTGGTGCAAGTTTCTCTGAAATAAAAATGTCATGCCATACTTCAGAGCATACTAGTGAACACTGGGAGCCTGGGAGTGTGAAATTTCCTTGTTGAACACGTTAATATCCCTGTGATTGATTGACAGGGATGAGAAGGCAAAGGTGTGTTTTCCATCCTCCTGAAATACCATTAATTGAGCTGGAGACACAGTAGTGTATAAGATGGACCCTTGCTTTGTCTCAGTTGTCAGTTCTCATCCTGCTGAAGTGAGAAATGCCACTTCATTTGTTAAACAAAGCCTTGCTTTATTTAAATTATGATAAAAGATGCAGCTGTTCTTTAGAAGGGAAAATGCCTGATACCAACAGATACCTTGTAAAAGTGCTGATTTTGCAGATTGGCTGGGTAGTAACTGCTGAAAAAGGTACTTAAAAAAAAAGTGTACTGCCTTTGACTGGATAGTATAGTTCTTTTTTGTGCTTGTATCCATGTTGAACAGGCATGTAAAGGCAAAACGTGGTGCTCCAGGTATTCCTGACTTGGGATGGCAGGACTGGGAGATGGGGGTTGCCAGTCTAGCAGGTGAATTTTAGTATTGCAGGAGCAACCTTTTCACAATGACCATTGCTTTCCTGAATAGGCTTGGAAGAAGCTCCTATCCCAAATGAGCTTTGCCAGGATGGTGCATGTGTTCATATTGTCTGTTTTTTCTGCTTGCCTGACAGGTTTTGCTCTGTTTAAGCTGTTCTAAGGCTCATTAAGTGTTGGTCTCTAAATGTTGCATCAATAGCTATCCCATTAACATGACCAAACCCAGAATTTCACCCATGAAACGAGTTTATTTTCCGTTGCTGTAAATTACCAAACATCTTTCACAATTGCTCAGTTCATGGAAAAGGAATGCACACAAGTTTATGTAAAGAGGAAAAAAAACAAGACATAGAATTCAATCGAAACTAAAATAGGAAACTTTCACGAAGCATCAGCAGTTATCTTACAAAGATGAAGTCTTTTCCCAGGGTTCTTGGAAATGGAAAATGGAACGTGTAACACAGATGGAAGGTACAGTGCACTTGGTTCTGGTGATCTGTTTAGAAAATACTCTTGAAGAACACTGTCCTGCAAGGTTTTGTCCTCTCCCTTTAAAGCAAAGGAAGTCTGTGAAGAAACTTAACTTCCTCACCAGCCCCTTTGCTTGCACAAGAACTGCTGAACAAATCTGAGGTGCTGCACATGCTCATCTGTTCTGATAAACAGTGTCATCTTCCAGATCATCCTAGGGCAAGAAGTGTTTCGTTACTGAGGTGATTTTTATTTTTTAAAAATAAAGGCAACTTTTCTTTTTTGAGGCAAACTCCATCCCTTTAGTGTTTCAGTAAAATCCTTTCTCCCCTCTTATCCCATTGTTTTTGTCCATGTGGTATCTACAGGCTTCAGAACATGCTTCTTACCCTGTTGGCTTTTCCTAATCTCCAGGGAGCACAGAGGCAGTAAAACATAGCCCATATTTTCATATCTGATGCTCAAACCAAGGACCAGGTCATGTCAGCAGGGACTTGAAGTCTTTAAAGGGGTAATTACAGAGGAAAATTATTGGAGCTGTATGGAAATAAATGAAGTAAAATGTACAGAGGAGAAGTGCTTGACTTTGGTCTATGTTTCATTTGGTTCCTCCTTGCATCTTGGAACGGTCTCAGAATAGGAAAGAATTAACATTGTTTCTCAAGAGAAGCAAGATTTTGAAGCCATTTTCTTTGCTTGCAAATACCTGTGACTTCTAAAGTTGTGTGG
>VZTA01018849.1:0-49709 GCA_013398855.1 Mohoua ochrocephala
CCTCCTTTGGGTGTTCTCTAATAATTTAATGTCCTTCTGATATTATGGTGCCCAAAACTGTCCCCAGGACTTGAGGTGAGGCTGCCTCAGCCCAGAGCAGAGCAGGACAATTCCCTCCCTGGCCTGACTGGTGATGCTGTACCTGATGTCCTCCAGGACATGGTTGGCTCTCCTGGCTGGGAATTGGAACTGCACAGCTCTTTCTGAGCTGTTGTAACCCTGGGCTCAACCATCCACTTCTCTCTGAAAACCCCAAGGAAAGAACATGACCCCTGCCTCCTGATCCTCACTGTGGATTTGGAATCTGCTCTGTGCCAGCAGAAAGGCACTTCTGGATCCCAGCAGGCTCTGGGTGGTTCTTTCCCCCGGCATGTTCCCCTGATATGCTCCTGCTGAGGAAGGCATCTTGCAGCTTATCATTAGGGCAGGCTACACTTCTTGGCTGGCTGGTGCATATTTGAACTTCAGTTGTCACTCTTGGGACCTGCAACCACCGTTCTCTTCCAGAAGAAATCCCAAGTCTAAAAGCAGCACAACAGATGTGACCATTTTTCAATGAATGAGCTAAGGTGGGACATCTTAAGTAACATCGTTCCAGTCAGGTTTGCTAATTTTCTCTCTCATTCTCTTTGCCTCTTTTTCCCTATTTCTCTTTTTTCCCCTCTCTTTCATTCTTCTGAGTAACCTTGCTCTTGGATTTGAAGAACTCTTTTTTTGATTCTCTTCAATGAAGCTCCAACTCTTTAGTGAGAAATAAGGGCTATAATAGTCAATAGAGGTTTTGTGATTCTGAGAAATAATTCTTTGACTAATCTGACACTATGATTTCCAATTTAAATACCAGAATTGAATCCGAAACGAAGAAGAAGTTTGTAGGACAACTAGATGGTAGACATTTTCAGAAAAATAAAAAGTTTGATATGAAATTTAGAAATTGTTTGAAAAAAATGACTTTAGTATGGCTCTGCTAAAAATCCATCATGAATGAGGATTAGAAAGTAAAATAATTTTTTTTTCTTTCTCTTCATTTTTCAGTCTGAAAGGAATGCTGCTTTTATAGTTTTTAACTTAGCTGTTCCATTTATCTGAGTTGTGCTACCGTGACAAAAATAAGGAACAGGATGTTTCAGCTTTTTTTTTGGCCAACTCTTTTTGTGAACTACCTTCGACCATGAAGCAGTATGAACTATTGATTTTTGACTGCTCAGGTTTATCAAAAACAGTGCATCTGTTCTGTTCCTTGTCATATATTTTAAACACAAATTAGGTTTGGAGTTAGTTTTGGAGAAACTTTGTGGCCTCAACTATCAGTTCCCTACGTGCTCAGAGACACCTGAAATCCTGCTTAATTTTCTTAGTCCCTCTTGATTACTCAGGAAAAGGTCTTGTTTTTCTTTAATGGGAGCCTTGCCTGGGAATCAGTTTTAGGATGAAGGTCTGTCTTTTTATTCAGCTCTCAGCTGGAGTCCAGTTGACTAATACTGCAAGACAGTATTAATGCTCTGCTGTCAGAGCCTGTCAATCCAGAGAAAGCAAGTCTGACTCACTGGAAAATATCCCCATGAGAAAGAGCCTTTCACAACTGCCTATCCGAATGCATGGAAAGATAAATGCTAGGGTTCAGATTTTCCCTCCAGAGACTGTTCTTCAGGAAAAGTCAAAACAGACACATGCTCGAAGTAGGCTCAATAGATTTTACAAGATATGACATAAACGACAAAGAATTTCTAGCAGTGGCTCTCTGCAGACAGATTTATGGAAGATCGAGGGTTTGAGGCTTAAACTCTCTGTTGGCTGGTGTGAGACAACCTGATTATTCTGTCCAGATGGAAAAGAGACGAGTAGCAGGGTCCATCTCAAGAAAATGAATCTATTTAAATGATGTAGGGCTGTCTTCAGCTGGAAGTGTCAAGGTGACACTGAACATAAACACTCATGGACTGTGGCTTGCATTGATATTCTTAAGTGAACAAGAGGCGTGAGGAAAATGGTACCAGGTGTTAAATTCATCACCTCAGAAATGGAACAAAGTGAGCAAAAAGTAAATTGAAGGGATGACTGTATAGCAGGGAGCAGGCCTTCGGCAAGATTCATCCCACATGTGAAATGAAAATTAATGCTACACTTAACTCAATTAAATATTTTTTTTTATATAAAGGTACATTGGGATACACTGCTGGCTTTCATTTTTCATTTTCACTGGAAGTCACGCAGCCAAACAGATCTCTGCTGGCATCTCGAATATTCATGTGGAGAGGAAGGAGGATGGAAGGATAGGATGGGAAAAATTATGTGAGTAAAAATAAAAGGGGAAAAATCCAGTATAATGGCATTTTAAAAAGATGCAGATGTAATTTAAGCTTAGCTTCAGATGACTTGCTCTTTTTAAAAAAATTATTTAAAGAAAATCATCCTGAAAAACAGGAATTAATTCTTTGTACAAATTTCTTAAAGAGTCACCTGACAGAAGGTCTAAAGTATAATTAGTTCATGCACACAGAACCAGAAGATGCTAAGGAGAAACACATTTTCTAAAAAGTAATGCTGAAGGTCATGTCCTGAATATCTTTGTACATCTGTTTCTTTGTAGCACAACTGCAGGCAGAACTGATTTAACTCAATGTCAGGATGTTGATAAGTCTTGTCTAATTTTTGCTTCTGTGAGTAGTCCTGATGGCTTCTTTTGTGTGTCTGTCCACACTGGTGGAGGGCAGTGAATCTGTTGTCCTTCTCCAAACCACGCAGGTCCCTGAGTACAGGTGTGGACTCTTCTCCCCGATGTTCCCTCTCCTGCACATTCCCCGGTAGGGACTGCTCCTCTAAGGATCCTCCTGGAGGCCACTCAAGGGCAGCACCATCAATGTGATGCAGTCTGGACACACCTTTTCTCTGGCTTGTTCCCAGGGTGGCAGCAGTAAAGGTGATGAGCGTGGTCCTACTGTCCCTGCCCCAGCCTGTCCCTCTCTGTCCCGGATGTGTTTCCATTTGGCAGCTGCCTTTACCCCCTAAGGGATGGAAGAGTTGCAGATTGATGGAAGAGTTGAATTGCTTTTGGACAAGCTTAAAAACTCTTACAGTAATCCTGTCTGTTATTGTTTTGGGGGGCTTAGGTACTTCTAAATACCACTGTACCCCAGGCATGACCATACTTCTAAGGCTGAGACAGCCTAAATCCCAGAGTCTTCACTCACTGCTGCTGGGATTGGAGTGTCCTAATGATGTGTAACAGGCAGCTGTCCCCAGGTCAGCTTTCTCTGTAGCAACAGGGAAATGTAATGTGCAGGATTTGCTCCATGTACTTATCTGTGGGGAATGATGTGGAACAACTATAATGAGTAATTTTCTTTGGAAAAAGATTTACTGACCGTAATTAAAATGTTTTGCTGTTACCTACTGCTCTTCATCAAGAAACCCCAAAGTCCATGATGAAAAAACATTGGTATTATTATCCCCATTTTATAATGCAGAAATCAAGGTCTGGGTGTCATATGGGCAGGAGCCTTCAATTTTTTTAGCTGGAGTTTAGGACTGCAGTGCTGCAGAGAGCCGTGTCCAGCAATATGTAACTAAGGCCAAAGGCAAGACACAAGCTGTTTTAGGTTTATAACAAAAATTTCCTGATTTTCAACTCTTTGCTCATTCCGCTCAGCCATGCTAGCTCTCTGAAGTGTTAGTGGTGCGGAAGGAAGAAGATGCTTTATGATCCTTGATGACTATAATGTAGCATATAAAGCTCTAGGGTGCTTTCAAACTCACAGTGATCTTGTGGGGTGGAAAATTAATCATGCTGCAGCTACTAGGAGAATATATATTTTTTTTTTGCATTAGCTGCTTGGGTCTTTTTCCAAACCAGAAGATGATAAAGCGCTTCCCACTGCTGGATGGAGACAAAAGACAGTGTAACCAACACGAGCAGTAAAATAAGCTGAATAAGCTTCTCGGGACTCCTGATTACCAATGTAATTCTTTTACAATCATTTTTGGCTCTAGAAATAAGAGCCATTTGCAAAATAAGCAATTTTTTTTTTTTAATGGCACAGGCAGATTGTTGCAAATGTTGGATCTCAAATCCTGGTCTACTCGCTCAAACTTAGCTGCCAACCTCTCCTTGCTACAGAATATTGGTATATTATGTGTAAACGTATAGACAGCTAAAGTTTTGGAAAGTGCATGGAAATTGTTCCCTGCAGTCAACATGTCTCAGCAGATGCAGCTAAAATAAAATACAGACAGTGGTTTGAGGTTTCTTTAGACTCTCGATATTCCTAAAGAAAAAACCTTAGTCAGCTTTCTTTCTTCCACTTCTTTCTTGCAGACTAATTTTGTCTTCTTACACCAGAGGTCTTTCCTGAGACCTCATTCATATAGCAAATTTTGGGGGATTTTATGGTCCCAGATTCACCACGTGTAGGGTAATTCACAAGTGCTACAGGTTCACACTTGCAGGGTTTAGTTTCCAGCTGAAAACTTGACCTTACCTAAATGAGGCCCTCTGGGGTTTCTGACATGGTTGTTGTCTCCTTGTAAGCCCTTTTCACTCCCTTTTCCAGGCTGCAGCAGCCCACGAGCACTGGGATTTCACATGCTCTGAGCAAGGTCAAGCTTAGCATTTTCCACCTGGGTGTCACTGCATCACTGAAGAGATGAGAAAATGGAAATCGTGTAGTTGTGACAGCAAAAAAAGCTCTTTGGTTTTGCAGTGCAGCCACCCTTTCATCACATTGCACATCTGCCACCTTCTTGGAACTGTCTTGTAACTGTCAAAACCCAGGTCAAAACCTAATACTGAACTTGGAGGGGAGAATAATTTTCTTTGAGTAGCAGCTGCCTTCAACCTAATCAAGTGCTGTTTCTTAACACCAGAAAAAAAACCAGTTGCAAAACAATTGATATTTACCTGTTCTTTAAATTTCAGCAATGGAAGAATCTTTCTACCCTAATTTAAATCAGGGTTCTATAGTTTTTAATGATTTTCTCTTTCAATTGCAGTCTGTCAGTCTCTAGAAGTTGCTGCACATCATCCTCTGTCTCCGCTCCCTGGCACCAGACCACTTCCACTGCAGGCTCCTACTAAGTGGGAAAATTGGAAGTTCAACAAGAACAACTTAAAATACAAGGAAATAAATGATCATGAAAGGAAAGAGGTACTGAAATCAAACTCAGAAAACCCTGATGTTCATCATTTGGCTTCTCAGCTCTTCCTGTGAAAAGCTGCAGCATTTGCTAGAGTGTGCTGAGAAGTTGTGTGCAAGAGAAAGGTCAAGTATAATTGTGAGGGTTGGCACCTTGTCAAAGATTCCCATGAAATATTTTGTCTTGCAAGTCAGCTGTTTCCTGACAAAAACTGGGCACAAGCCTTGCTAGCCCACTGCTCTACCACAAATTTAATTTGGAGGCTCATAAGACAGCTCAGTAAGATGAAAAAGCCTGAATCATCATAGTAATATTTTATGATAATTCTTTATTTTTCACAGAATGGTTTGAGTTGGAAGAGACCTTAAAGATCATCTCCTTCCAACCCCCTGCCATGGGCAGGGACACCTTCCACTAGACCAGAATGCTCCAAGCCCTATCTAACGTGACCTTGAGCACTTCCAGGGATGAGGCAGCTTCTCTGGGCAACCTGTGCCAGTGCCTCACCATCCTCACTCTCAAGAATTTCTTCCCCATAACCTATCTAAACCTAATTTCTTTCAGTATGAATTCATTACCCCTTGTTCTCTCATTATGGTGTTATGCAAGTCTTGAAATTGCAACTACAGCGCTTATTTTTACCATATGTCAGGTCCCGTATGCTTTTCAGAAGTGAAAAATGGTCTTTGGAGTTGAGTAAAGATGCTGTAGCTCATTGCCATCACTGAGTTTTTAGAAATAAGCACAGTGCAAGTGCAGAGCCTTATCCATGGCCTTATGGCTACCTGTGTTTATTCTCATTATTAAGTATAAATGAATGAAAGTCTCTGCCCCAGTGTCAGCTTATTTGGGCAACCTCTTTCATTGGGGTATCTGACCCCCTAAGTATTCAAACCCACATGGAGCAGTAATATCCTCACTCAACCCTTCATCTACTCACTGAAACGTGGTGGCTTTGGTATGTTGTGTGACCTGAGTTCTCGCTGGGGTAAACTTCCAGCTGTGTGTGGTTCCTGAGTAGTTTCCAGCCCTCCCTAGGAAGTGGTGCCCCCATTCTCTGGTGTTTCCACAGGAAAATAGATATCTTTGAACAGTCCTTGGGGTGGGGGGGTGGGTAGGGTGAGGTGGGGAACTGCAATTAGAGTGAAATCCTGGGAGGACTTGGGGTGTGAAGACAATATTCAGCTTAATTAGTGCAATGCATAAGCAAGTGCAGAGGATGGAAGCCTCCTGTGGCTCCTGTGATGACCTCTGTTGCTCTCCCAACTGTTTAAAAAACCCCAAACACAGCAGATTCCATGGATAGAGCTGTGAGAGTAAAGCTCATGGGGGAGTAAAAAAGCTTTCCTTACCAGGTGTGGATCCGTGTCTGGACTCATGCAAGACTCAATAATCCCATTTCAGATGCAAATCAATGTTTTCTATGCTGTCATTAAATGGTACTTCAGGAAGCACAAGGAGCATAGAAGAGATACTGAACAGCCTGAGGATGGATGCCCAAATATCAGGTGGTGCTGTGGAAAGTATTTCTTTTGCTTGAAATGTACCTCATCAGCATCACCCTGATCTTCCCTCTAGTCAACATTTTTACCTGTTTTCCCCCCAGGTATGGACTGAGAAGTGCCAACAGTGATGGTGGAACGTGAGACGGAGAAACTCGAGCAGCATGCGTGTGCTGCTGCTCTGGTCCCATTCCTCTGGCATCTTCTGTCTCTTCCCCTTACTCTATACAGATGTACAGGTGTTGAAGAGTCCTGGAGATAGGATTGTGCTTGAATGGAGTTTGCCACTAAGGGCTCTGTAGAACAGAAAGGAAGACTTTGAGACATTGCAGACCATCTTTTTTAATTCCTGCTGTCTCCTGGTGGTGAAGCAAAGTAGAATGCCAGTAAATAACAAGATTTTGCAGCAATTTGTATTTCCGTGACACAGAACTTTTCCTTCAAAGTTGCTTAATATGCCATTTTCTTTCTCCTGCTTTTGCTGTGACTGTATATTGAATTTCTGTTTCCTCCCCACTTTCAATTAATGCAAGATGAGCCTTTTTTCAAAGGCCTTGTGGGAGTCAGGCACCCATCTCTCAGCAATTTTCCATCTGAGCTGGCACCAAATTTACTTAGACAACTCTTGAAATCTCACCCGTAGAGTCTGATTGTTAACTAAGGAGTCCTTATTGGAAACTATGATTATTGCAAAGGTTACTGGCAATAAACATTACTTTGTTACGCCTGTGACGTGCGTGCAGTTGATTCATTACAATAATGACACTCTTCACCTAGGTAGCACTTTTCATCTGAACTGAAGGCTGAGAGTCAATATTTCCATTTTGCTGGTGTTTCATATAAATCTCTGCATTTGTCATTGACAAATGAAAGAGCTTCAGAAATGTTTTCCCCATCATTTGTCTCCTGGAACATAAAACAAACAAGGAAACCTCATGTTGTATCACAAAGAGTAGGAAAAAACCCTGGGTTTTTTGGCTCAGAGAACTTAGCAATGGCAGATATGATGAAATAGCTGGGGGACACGCTGGGCCCCAACTCACTGTGAGGGGAGGCAGGCAGTGCATGGACCGGGATGCCCTTTGCAGGTCCTGGGGCATTGTGTGTGGGCCTTAATAGCATCGCCTGCCCCTCGCCTTTGCGGTGCTCTGGTACGGAGATAATGGGGTTTTGCTCGCGTCCTCTGCAGCATTCACTCAAAATCAGCATGTAACAGTGAATCATTGTGACATGATGTTCCTTTTTCAAGCACTGCGAGAGAGATGTTTTCCAGATAGAGTTCAGTTTGTTTTCTTTTATGCGTGATGGGAACCACACTTGGTGTTTGCGCAGTTTTTAACGTTTCCCTGCAACCACAGCTATTCAGGCTTTTATTTCATGTGAATCAAATGTGTCTGACACGCTCCTTTGTCAGCCAGAATGCAGGTAAAAGAAGGAGTAAATGCAGGAGCAGCTCTTTGGGTAAGGATGGAGTGAAGAACCTTTACGCCACTATGCTGAGTTTTCCTTTTGCACAGCAAAAAATACAGGATTTTCATTATGGGTTACTCTGTAATTAAAATTAACATAAGAGCCTAAAAGCTCTTTTTTTTTTTTTTCTTCAGGCATCAAGCAATCAGTTCCTAGGGACAACACATCATTTAATCTGTTTGTTGATGTGTCTAAAGCTGTTAGAACTGGCTGTGCTGGAAAGTGCACAGATGCACAGACCAGAGACAAGACCCAAAAGTCTGGGAGGCATGCAGAGCACTATGTTTCATCATTAGGAATTGTATAGGAAAAAAGGTTGCAAACTCTGGAATTAATATGAAAAATCATTCCACACATTTCTGGCAGATTGGGTCTGCTTCCCCTTCTGTCTCTGACTTTTAATATAAAAAAGAAAAAGTGATGTCACAGAAGCAAAAGCTACAAGAAAGCCACAAAGTAAAGTAAAAAATAGACATAATTAAAAGCATGCCAGTGAGTTGCTGTTCTGTGGTTTCTGTAATGTGGACTCCATAGGAGGGTGCACTGTGTGGGATTCTGAATGCAGCTACAACTCTGGAGTTCTTTCTCCCTAACTCCAGTGATGTGTCCTCAGGGCAAAAGATATTCTTCCCAAGGATGGTTTAAAAACATTTAATGGAGTTTTTCCATGAGATGAGCTACAAAAAATACCCTTCAATAAAATGAGCAAAGAGTTCATGATGGGATGCTCTTACTGAAAAGAGCCTCCAGCAACAACAACAAAAACTGGCTGTAGAGTCAGCGATGAATAGAAGCTCTTCAGAGGCCTAGAAAAATAAAATCATTCAAAGACTAATGGGTCATATGAACTTTAGCTGCTTGCCATGAACTTGCATTACATGTCTGAGGTTTTAAAAAACTACTGCTTCTATTGCATTGATTCCATGGTTGTAGATCTCTCCTCTTCCAGCTGTGCTCTCCAGAAATTAGATTAGTATCTATCTAGTCCATCCATTGCCATTTCCACACTTACTTCAAGGAAGAAAAGTTGTAAATTCGACAAATTTTCCTCATTTTTACTCACAGTTTTTAGAACGAAAGAAAAGAGCTACAAGAAGACTTGGGTGCTTTCTTATGAGGTATCAGAAGTGGAAAAGGAATGAAGTCTGGCATACAAAGATGCTTGGACATACCAGATTGCATTTGTAAAATTTATCAAGCCTGTTGAAGTTTTCATTGCTGAAAATTTTATTGAATTGGAAATTTCCAATGCGGCAATAAATATAGCAGGGACTTCTACACTGTATCCTCATGTAATTGTCTTGGAAATAATTTAAAATCTACGCGCTTAGGGCTGAATTTGGACACCACAGCTGAGGTTCACAGGGGTGCAAAGAATGGGAAGAGCAGTGTGAGGTGGACTGGATAGTGTTGGAGAACAGAGTTGGGTGGAGAGGGCATCGGGCACTCTGGAATAAAGCTGGGTTCCCTGATCTTCCCAGCGGCATTCCTGCAAAGGCAAGCAGGAATTGTGAATGTCAACCCAGCAAAGACAGAGCAGGTAAGAGTGAGAGCATCCTAAAATCCCAGGTACCTGAATTTAATTCCCTGGGTTCACTAGAAGGGTTTTTTTTCACAGTACATTGAAGGCGCTGTAGCTAGACAGAAACATGCTCAAATTGCACTGTGGGGGATTAGATTTGAAATTAGGAAAAATTTCTTCATGGAAAGAGTTGTGAAGGATTGGAACAGGCTGTCCAGAAAAGTGGTGGAGTCACCATCCCTGCAGGGATTTAAAAGGGTGTGGCACTTGGGGACATGGTGTTGCGGTGGCCTTGGCGTTACTGGGTTAGCAGTTGGTCTCAGTGCTCTTAGAGGTCTTTTCCATTGATTTCCAATTGATTCTGTGACTCTATGCACAAAATGTGTGAATGTACATATAAATACGTAAATAATATGGATGTAGAAGGAAACTGGCCTTGATCCTTGCTTGGAGGCCACCCTTACACCTACCACCTTGCAGCTAAAAGGGCAGGTGTAACCAAATACAGGAAAACACTTTCTCTGCTTCAAAATAAACTGGGGAGGAAACAACCCAGAGAGTTTATTTGCCCTCCCTGATTTTGGTTATTTGCCTTTGAGATACTATGATAATCAAGCCATGTTTGGAAGATAAAAAGGGAAAAGGAATATTTCCTCTTTTATAACTGGTGAAAAATAGTTGACTTTGAATGAAAGTTTTGCTGTGAGGGAGAATCATTGTGGGATGGCTGTACTGTGTGAGGTGAGTTGTTGGGCAGATTGTTCTGGCAATGAGGCTGGACCAGCAAATGGTCATTTCTGTGGTGCTGTTCTAGCATCTTGTGTTTAATGCTCTCCTAATATTGTTTTACCCTATTTGGTAGCAGTATCCCCGAAAGAATCTAAAGAGCTTATTTAAAAGTAAGAATAACTTAGCCGAAATGGAAAGTAAAAATATCTAATGTCCTGGTTTATTCCTTTTAATCTGCCTGGGCATCAAAGGGCAGAAAAATGTGGTTTCTGGCCATATGTTACACATGTAGATTTCTGTTGGTAGTGGAGCCTACGACAGGGAAAGGAGTTCATCTGGCTCAATGAAGGCTATTAGAGGTATTGTTGTGCAGATCTATTTTACCTGGAAAGCACATTAGTACATGGGTGGAGATAGCTAGAACTTTTGGAATAAAATATGCAAACAACTGAGTTTTATTCTGAACTCCTTCTTCTTTTGCACATTGGAATATTTCAAGCTTTCTTAGCACATTGCTTAATTTTTCCAGCATATACTCAAACACCCTGCATGAAATGGAAGCTGTCTTTGCATTCCTTTGCATCTGTCACAAGCACTGGCTTCATGCACATTGGGTGAGAGCTTTGGCTGTGGTTGCTTAGATGCATATTGCTCCATTTTTGTTTGTCCTGGTTAGTTTTACATCTTCTGGTATCTTTCTCTGCTCATCTGAAAAAAGATCTTTCCAGTTCAAAACAAGCACTGTTGTGCAACTTCTTGAGAGTTGATCTGTGGTAGTTTGGAGGGGACAGGGAGCAGTTTCACAACATTGACTAGAAACAAACATGCACATCTTTCAGCTTTCTGACCCCTTTATTGGAAAAAGTTAATCTCATCAGAAAAAATGCACAGTATCTTTTCAAAATAAAACAAATGTTCCTGAGCCTGTTGTTTGGTTTGTTTTTTGGTTTCGGAAATGGGTGTTACACACAGAGCTACAGAACTGAAATGTCTTGTGTGATGTCTGATGCTTTCAGAAGACTTGAGAGTTGAGGAGAACATGTGTATCTGTTTTGCATAGCAGACAGTTCACAAAATGTTGTATTTATAGTGAGAGAAGCAAATAAAACTTCACCAACAGCTCATCTGGGTCTTGGTTATGCATTTGCAATAACCTCCAAGACAGTGAATGATTCTGACTTCCTGCAATGCCATCGAACCCTTGTCAGTCCACTCCCATCCTGCAACAAATTTTATGAGTGCAGGAAGTCAGCAGTGGCTCTCCTTGAGCTTTTTATCACTAAGTACATGTTTTCTAGAGGGATGCAGGAGTGCAGCAGGATTGAATTCTTGTGACATTTTCCCTGACTTGTGCCACCTTTTGCTCAGTATTTGATAATTCTCAGTTTTTATCAGCTACAAGAACTTGCTGCGGCACTTTCACAAATAAACCACAGCTCAGTGGGAACTGGAAGATGTGGAAACTCTGCGCAGTCCTTGAGTGCTCTTTCCTTTAGATTTCCTTAAGACTTCAACCGGTAGACTTTTGTATACAGAGAAAGCTCCAGGTACTATAATCAACATTCTGTGAATGTAGGTTTCTGAAACAGCTGTTTATGTGGCTAAAGTGTTTGATAAGTTACCAGGGACAGTTTATGGGTGGTGTTTGTGCTCTCTACACGTTGTGCTAAGTGCTGTTCAAACAGCCCTTGGCTTCCAGCCAGCAGATGGGGAAGTCATTAGCCATCAGATTTGAAGAACAGTTGCTTTCTGTGTTTACAAAGCCCCGTACACGATCTGTTGACAAATTGTAAACGGAATGGGAAATGTCTGATGTCTTCTCAACGCGACTTATGTAAAACATCGCAGGAGTCAGCCTGGGGTTAATTTAAAATTCTGCAGGTCTTGACCAGCACAGGGCTGAGGGCTGCAGCAGCTGGCTGAGAGGGGGACAGATAGGTGGTGAGAGAGCAGGAGCCATCTGGAACAGCAGCACAGGCCACTTGGTGACTGGGACACAAAGTACATCCTCTAAAAGCACATTTCCGAAGTCAATAATCTTAATAGGTGTAAGAATAGCACCCCAGGTACATAAATCTTACTAATCTCTAGTCTAATTTATGCATCTGTAACACATAATTTGTGCTCTGCTCAGACTTGGCAGAGTTGTTGGGGTAATAATTTCTCAAAAGTAAACCGTTGTGGACAATCTCTAGAAAGTGTTCTGATGTGTTATTGACACCATGTTTGGCATTGCCCTCTTCTTTTTTTTTTTTTCTCATTGCCTAGATTCCTCAGCACATAAACACATAATCAAATTAATCCTAGCATTAAGGGGCTAACATTACGAATGGTATTGGCTCATTGTATTTAATTTAGAGCCACCAATAGTTTGCAACACTTCCCTGTGCTGTAATAATGCATTCCACTTTCTGAACTACTGTCCAGAGGCAGAAGCTGGTTCTTGCAGAGCCAATGTTGTGTCAAGGTAGGTGGTGGGTTGACTTGGTAGAGGTTAATCAGTTCAGATAAGAATTACTTAATCGGCTGCCATTAGTTACTTACCTACTTTTACATATTGAGTTACTTTTGTATTAAAAAAATTCCATGAGAGGGGAGAATATTAAAAATATTTAAATAGGTCAAGTACAGTAATTTCCAGTGTAACTCAGACATCTTATTGTTCCACTATAATTTCCTTTGTAATACCCACAGATGTGGCTGTCTCAGTCCTTTCTCCTGCCAAGATCTGCAGATCAGGTCATTTTTTGTGAAATACACAACAGAATGGCTGGCTGAGACAAGTACATTTGGAAGACTCAATTTTTAGATATCTTACAAAGGTGCATTTCAACAATAAAGAGGTCATACATGGTGCAACCTGGCTTTGAATCACCACCAAAATAACAGAAGTGGAATTTCAGCCTGCTCAGCACAGTGACCACACAAAATACCAGGCAGAGAACAGCCTGGAATTTCTCAGTGTTTCAGAAAAGTTTTTGCAGACATTTCTGTACCTTCCTAGCAAAATGTACTATGAATGCATTGCTGTACACATGGACTTACCTTCCTCAAACAAACTAGAAAAGACTATTCTTCTGCTTTTCATGGGTGTTACATTTTTATCGAAAGGAAAGTAAGTCACCAAAAAAACTCTCCATTTTTCCCTTGATAGTTTTTCAGGAGCAGGACCTTGCAACATCTTGGAAAATGTCACTGAGCATTACATTCTGAGTACACACGTATCAAAAGCAGTTGGTGGGCATGATAGCCAATTAAAAAACCAGCAAGAACTACAATATTACAGAGGCAGAGATGTATGTGTAAAATAATTTTCTGTTTCTTAAAAAAACATATTTTCTAAAAGTTTTCAGAAAATATTTTCAGAAAGTTTGATCTTGATACTTCACTGCTGAGGTCAATGAGTATTTTCCTACTTGACAGATAATCGAGTCCTCAGTCAGAAATAATCTGTCTTTTCTCTTTCTCTCTCCATAAATATACATATATACACTTACCTACCTGCATGAAAGGGATTAGGAACACAAATATTTAGTTGTCACCTTGGACTCTTAGTGACATGACAAAACTTTCGAACATTTTCTGTTTTTCCAAGCGGAAGCACAAGCCCAGCTATGCACACCCCATTCTCCATTCAGTCATGAGCCATCATTTACCTCTGAAAAGTGAGTGCAAAATGCTACCAGCAGGAGAAACAAATTTCTAATTTCTCCACATAGGCATGACATTATAAAGCATAAGGAAGTGGAAAAGCAGGCCTTCTGGGTGGGCAGAATGAGGTCTCTAGATGACTTTCCTTCATGTGCCAAGTTGTTCTTGTATTTCTCAGGTAATTGATTTTGTTTAGGGGAAGCCTTGTTCCTTTTCCCTCCCGTCTCCTTTTTCTAGTGATTGTGCCCTGAAATCTCGCACTGAACAGAGACAGGTACCAGGACTGCTACACCTCCCTTACAACGAGTGAAAAATACAGATGTTTGATATCTGTGTGAGTTGAGTTTCTGGTTTCGTGCTCATGACAGCCCCTTAACACAGAGCAAAGGATTTTCTCTGACTGGCGGTAAGTGGTCTCAGGGCTTTGGATCTTCAGCACCTCTTCCTTAACGTACCCTGTGACCACAGGCTGACACATCACATCCAATTCTGTGAAAGTGAGCAGTTGGAGGACTGACTAAGGCAAAATTTTTAAGTCAAAAGTGTTTATTTATTTAATGAAAGAGTGTTACATGGGCATATTTCCAAACAAAACTTCTCACTTCATGAGCATTTCTCTCCAAACCTTTGGAGTTAGCATTACTTTTCTTATACAGCTTAAACAAATATACCCGAAAATTATGAGAAGTTTCTGATTTGCATCTATTACTAAGTAGACATAATCTGCCAACATGCTTTTTTGTTTGGCTTTTTTGTTTGTTTTTAAATAATTTAAAAATTATTAACTTTGGAAAAGTGCTGATCATGTCTCCTTCCTCATCCATCTCCTCTTGAACTTCCTGGTTCAGACAGAAGAGGTTTCTGCTAATCCTTGTGTTGTTATGTAAAGAAATTAGGCCATTTTCTGTAGGCATAGAAAGTATAGGAAATTACCCAGATCTTAGTGCCACATAGTGCTGAGTGTTTCAGCCATTATCCAGCAAAGCACTTAAGCACATATTTAACTTTCAACACCTCAGGAGGCTCATTCATATCAATGGGTTTACTCAGGAATTTGGGGGGTTTACGGCAAGAACTCTCAGGATCCTGCTGAAGGAGGAGATCAGGATGTGAGGAACTAAGGGCAGACTAAGAGCAAAAATCTGCTTATCTCCTGGTCCTTGAGGTATTCTGACACCTTATGAGGAAAAGTGTGAGAGCCATGAAGCATAAGCCTAAATAATTTGCTCCTTTTGACTGGGAGTTGTGCAAGGGCTAACGAGGATTTTTACTGCTCCTAGGGACGCTGCTACACATAAAAAATGGCAACAAAGAGAAGCCTGTATTTGAATGGAATTGACTTGGAAATACAAAAGGAAAAACTGCAGCTCCACTGAGCAGGGTGGGGTAAAGAATTGAAAAGAATAAAAAAAAGTCAACTTCTTGACGTGATATTCTATTTTCCCCAGGAAAAATAAAATGTAATTTATACAGACAGTTGAACAAATTGAAACCATATACCGAAAATTGACTTATGTTTTTATGGAAAGAACAGAACACATTTAACAAGCACTACCTAGAGCCAGCAGCCTTTCGCTATATAACTTGCAGGGTGTTTTAGTTATACTGAGGTCAGAATGTCTGTTTCCAGCTTTAATCAGGTAATTCAAGATTGTAATCAGTCTGAAAAAAACATCTAATAAGCCTTTGGTTCTTAGATGCCTTGTTAGTTTCCAAATTTGAAATAGAAATAATATATCCCTAGATTTTTAAGAAGCTAGGTTATATTTATTAAAATATCCTTGAGTACGTTAAAAGAAAAAAGACATAACTACTTATTTGGGTAAAATGTATGCTTGAATTTTAGTGTTTTGCAAATTCCTTATTCTTAACTACTGTATTTAAGCCAGATTTTACGTTGTATTTGGTTGGTTTAGATTACAAAGAGATGGTTAAAAAAGAAGGCAGCACTCCCTTAAAACCATCTGTGGCCAGAGGGGGTTCCTCATTGTAGGACCTGAGCTATATTCTGTTAGTTGTTAGTGGACATTTTTATTGTGTATTTTCAAATCTTGGCTCGTTGATAGCAAGAGTGAGGGAGTTAGATGTAGGTGACTTTTGTGGTTTTTTCCATGGTGTTTCTACAAGTTGCTGTACTTGTGCCAGTTTCCTTATATGGAAAATGAATTAAAAAAAAGAAAACTCAACGGATTCTTTGTTTATATGGCAAATGCAACGTGAATTCATAATGGCAAATATATTTTACTCGAAGCAGGTACTGGATAAAATGCAGAAGCAGGCTTTGGCATTGGGACTGAAACTGGAACCTGACCATGTTCCCTTCCTGCTTTGCACTAGGATGAAGAATCACCCTTAATTTTTGCTTTTGCTATTCTAATGCATCTCGGTTTGTTTGCTTATTCTTGTGCAATAGAGCATTTTCAGCCAGAAGAATGGAGAATGCAACTGGCTCATGAGTGCTGATGCCCTCCAGAGAAGCTGGAGGATTGGTTTGAAATGTCCTCAGAGAGAAGGGAGAATCTGAGCCTGTCTCTTCCATATCCAGGTCGAGGAGAAGGGTCAGGTTCGTACTGGGGGTTGCAGTGCGAGGCGAGGGAGGAGTCATGGTGGGGTAATTTGCTCCCACTGGACAAAAAAAAACCAACCCAACAGTTCTGTTTGTCCCTTAGAAGGACTTGTGATGGTTCACATCACTATGTTCAGGAGTAACCCCTAACTCAGGGGGTACTTTCTGCAGGTTTGGAAAAGAGGAAAGATTTAGGATGTGTTCTTAGGTATTCCTTTTTGTTCAGCTCTAGATGGTTCCCACTTCATAAACTTCACTCTTTTGAATCTCATTTTGAGATGTTTAATACTTCCCTGGCATCACTTTGAGAGTCCAGTCACCTAATGCAGGGTTGTGAATGTGGCTTGGCCAAAAAATTTAGATTTATGATGCTTCAGTACTGTAACTCATAAATCATTTTGTGGCTGTAGCTCGAATACACTACTTTTTTCCTTTATGCATGGTGGTTCTCTGAGCTGAACGTTATTTAAGACAAGCAGCATGGGCAGGATACCCCCTAAGAAATAGAGTCAATCAAAGTTGCATTTGAGAGTAATGAAGATGTTCAAAAGAATTTTATATATTGTAATTAAGATACGTGTTTGCTCAGGTTAGTCCCAAGGTATCCAGAAGGGTGGCATATCTTCCAGTTGGTTGCTGCAGATCTGAATTTTCATCAAATGTTTGACCCTTTATGCTGAAGATCCTACATTTTTTATTACCCACTTAGGTATGGAGAGAGTATAACAGTCCTTGCATGTTCAGAACAACAGTAGCTGGAGAACACCTATAAATGTGTTCCCACTTCCTAAAAATAATGATTTTGTTGTAACTCGAGGGAGACTGGCCTCACAGAAGCCACACAGCTATCCCTACTTGTGTTTACATCCCAAAATTATTCATAATCATTTCCATCCTGTGACTGGGGGGCAGCCACCTGGCTGGTTGCCATTCAAGCGCAGGGAGACAATGCAGCTTGGGTAATCTGGACTTGAGACAGCAAAACTGCCCACAACACCCAAACATGTAACTCAAATATCCAACTATGTTAGCAAATTGTAATGGCTAGAGCTTGAGATGGTGGAAAATGAAACACAGACCCAATTTTCTACCTTCTAAAATGACACTCCCCCACTTCATGTTAGGTTTTCCCAACCTTTGCTTTTTTCCTTCCTTTTTTACTTCTCCAAGTAGTAAAGCCTTAAAAAGGCTACTGAAGTTAAGCCTTATCTGTTCTCATCTTTTGTGCCATTGAATGGCTGTACTGTTGAGCCTCATCTCCACAGATAAAACCCTCTACCATCACACAGAGCATTTATTTCCATTTTTCCTCTCTCTGAAACAATTTTCCTCTGTGGGTTTATTTCCCACCTTTGGAATATGACCTAAGGTCCATCACACTTAAATAAAGCCTAGTTCAACATAAACTGTAAATTCTGGCTTGGAAAAAAAGGAAAAACACCAACAAAACACAACAGCAACAGCAATGAAAAAAAAGAACAAAAAACCCCACACCGACAAAAAACTATCAAATTGTTCACCCTGCAAACAAGAAAATGGCATTATTGCCAGCTTTTATTATGCTACTGTGACTAGGATGATTCTCATTGTCCATGCTCCTAAAAGGAAGGAGATAGATAAACTTGTGCTAAAAGAGATTTATTTATAGTCTTCCTGTTTGCTCAAAAAGTCTCAAAATTTGACCTGAATATGCCCTAAAGACTTTAACCCAGGAAATGAAGTGTTCTCATGTACATATATTTTTAGATTTCATGGTTTTAAGCTTCACTGCAGGAATTTTGGGGTTTTGCTCGCAGTGTTGGAGTGCTTGAGGTTAGCAGCACTACAATGACTAATAAAATCATGGGTTTTTCTAATCAGCAAAATGTAAGATTACATTCAAACTAGAAATCCAAGTGCAAAGGATAGAGAACAGATGTATTTCACATACCGTTTTTTTTCCTTCTCACAAATCATGTCTTAAAATACTTCACAGAATTAAAAACACAGAAGAAAGGCTCATCCCAGTCCCATGAAATGATAGCCCAGGGAAATAGAAATGAAAAAGATGAGACATGTGATGACCTCTGAGGTTAGAAATGGGATCAGGGATCAATGAGACATAACAATAAAGAGAATATGGATGCAGTGAAGTTATATGAAATAACATGCAAGAAGATTTATAGTGCCCAGACTCCATAAACAGGGGAAGACCACAGAGCAGAGGTCAGAGAAGGTGACAGCTACACTGCAGGCAGTCAAGGCAGCTGGTTTGAAAAAAGGAAAATAAAAAAATGTGATTGGCAATTGTTACTAGATCATGGGATGCCTCCTTGTGACTGGGGCGATGCAGTCACTATTGCTTGTTCGGTAAGATGAGTTCAAAAACCATTTTACTCTTGTGAGTGGACACACTAACCAAAATTGCTACAGCACAGGGATCCTGTTACTGTCACAGAGTTGTGTTCTGCAGGACATACCCACCTTGAAGTGGACATATTATACACTCTCTTTACCCCAGGCAAGATGTAAGACACAATTCACAAGCTCCAGTGTTGCTAAGGTGGTGGGAGTTGATCTTCCTGCCTGCAGGAGCTGTGGAGGCAGGTAAAAGAACCATGGCAGGGGGTCAGCAGGCAGAGGAGCTGTGTTCCCAGGTAAAAGAACCATAGCAGGGGGTCAGCAGGCTGCACAGCACCAGGGACAGCCACGAAGGGGTTGATCAGACCTTCTCAGGGGTTCTGGAGAGACAATAACCTGAACCCCCAGCAGAGACAGGCAGAATCCCTGTTCATCAGGTTGGGAACTGGAGACTCCCATGATGCTGAAGGCTCTAAGTCGATGGCTTCTGGCATCAGGTGGATGGCTCGTGCCCACTTGCAGATCTGAACATATTCAGTGCCATAACTTCAGGTGAGGGACCAGGAGAGCTCTTTGCAACAGCACCGCTAAGGATGGAGGAAGGAGGAAGCAGCAAGAGCAGTAGGCAACTCCTGCTCTAGGGAGGGGGATGGAGGTCCCATCTGATGACCAGACCTGCTGCCTAGGGATGTTTGCTTTATTGCTGGGAGTTCAGGTCTGGGACACTGTAGAGAGGCTGCCTAGGCTTAAATGGCCCTTGGATTATTATTTCCTGCTGGTCCTCCAAATGGGCACCAATGATACTGCCAGGGAAGATCCTGACTGCTTCAAGCATGACTGACTAATCATCTGGAAAGCAGATTTGCAGAAAGAGACCTTGGTAAGAGCTGCATTAGGAAGATCATTGCCAGCAGGTTGAGAAAGGTGATCCTTCCTCTCTGCTCAGCACTGGTGAGACACATCTGGAGTCCAGAGTCCAGCACAGAGCTCCCCAGTAAAGGGAGACATGGGCATACCGGAGTGAGTTCAGCAAAGGTGAAGTTCATTGGGGCTGGGACATGAGGCACTTAAAGAGAGGCTGAGTGAGCTGGATTTGTTCAGTTGGAAGAAGAGAAGGCTCACTGGGGGATCATTTCAATGTGTATAAATACCTGATGGGATGACAAAAAGAAGGCGGAACCAGAGTCTTTTCAGTGCTGCTCAGAGAAAGAAAGGCCATGGGAAAAAATGGAAATGTGGGAAATACTATTTAATTCAAATAATGTTCAGGGTTTTTTAGATCGTGAGAACAGTCGAACACTGGAAAAAGTTGTCCAGAGAGGTTGTGGAGTCTCCATCCTGGAGAAATTTAAGACCAAACTGGACATGGCCCCAAGCAATCTGCTCAAGCTGACCCTATTTGAGTAGGCTGGACTAGAGGATTTCCAAAGGCCCCTTCCCATCTCAGCTTTTCTGTGAGTTCCAGTCCTTGAAAATGACATTGATGACAGCAGCCAAAGATTTGTTCTTTTCTTAGTGTTCAAGGCCAGAAAATTTAGCACAATTTATAGTCAGCTAGTGGAAGTTCTTCAGGATCTACGGGTACAAATAAGAGTTTTCTGGGGCAGATTCTTAATTTTTTAATTGGAGAAGGTGATAAAAACACTTCTTCAGTACCATTGACTATTGTGCTGAAAGAAACTGATGGGAAAATTGATATTGATAGAGAGGAAAGAGAGGGGAAAAGGCTCCTGAGCCTCATGGGGTGATGGAGAGTAAGGATTCTGCTTTGGTTTTAATGATTTCTCTAAATCAGAACTCAGGCCAGATGTGTGCAATGTGGACAGGATCGTAGCTTTAGTGGTCCATGGTGCTGTGTCATCAGTGTGGAGGGGCCCTGGCCACCACTGCAAAGCATCTGCTTTCTTCCCACACTGTGAAATCCGCAGTACTTCAAGAAAGCCTTAAAAATCCTTCGTTTAGTTGTGCTATTTTCCCATCACAGCCATTTTAACAGCACGAAGTGATTAGAGGAATATTTAATGGTCCTGATCCCCAGTACTATGGTACTAGCTATGTCTCACCACAAATTTATTTTTATTTTGTACACAATGGGCTACAGTTTGGCTGAAAATATTTTATACCAGAATTTCTCTCGGGTTTCTCGTGAATGAGCTGAAGTATATGAACAACAGAGTGTCTTTTGAGGCAAACATACTTTGTCAATTTTCAGCTGACATATTGTCTCATTCCTTTGCAGAGTACTGTCTCATGAAATCTGAAATGCTGTTGCTGATACTGACAGATGCCATAAGTAAGAATCAGTGGATGGACAAGTCATATGGATATGGTGGCTATAGGGAAAAAAATTGTAAGGGTCTTAGCAGTCTATTTAATTCAGTTAATGAGGTTGAGCTGAGAAAAAACTGCTCCAGTTGAGTAACCTTATACCGTATATAGAGCATGTTTCAAAATACTGATACTAGAAACAGACCTGTGCTTGATGAACTCCAGATGATACCACTGATGTTAACACAGAGAAAAAACCCGACCTCCTCCCTCCTCCATCTCCTTCTCCTGCCAGAGGTAATCCAGAGATTTTTGCACTGTTAAAACCATTATGACATATTTTGGAACCAGCCAACAAAAAAATTATTCATCTCCTCTTTCCTATGATGTTTACAAATGTATTTCGCAGTAGCTCTAAGTACAAGGCAGCTAGAAAACTTTCAGCAATTTATATAAATAAATATTGTAGGAAAAATCTTTGAAGTGGGAGATCACAAGTGAACACATCTGCTTAACAGAACTGAAAGCACGAAGGTTTGAGACCTTTTCCTCTGTTCAACTAAACAATTTTTTTTTAAAAAAGTGCTTTATTTTAATGTTTTACTCATCAACTTTTTGCATTGCTTTGTATTTTAACACTTACACAGCAAAAGGAATGTGTAGATAAACAAATGTCTAATTTTTCTTGGTAGCAGAAGTATCTTGGTTCTTATTTATTGACATAGCAAAAATGTTATCTTTGATACTAAGAGTCTCATTTACTTTTGACTAAATAAAGCCCTTAGGAGATAATGATTAAAAAAAGATCTTTGGTTCTTTAGTTTCAGTAATGAGAAAAGTTTTTGAAGGTATTGCGGATTAAACAGTTCAGTATAACATCCAAGAATTTGACCTTGCTTTACAAAAAGTCTTCTCTTGATCAAAAGGATGGAGCACATGAATTAAGAAGTCTTTTCCCTCTTAAAATACTAGGATTCTGCCATTCATTCTATTCATAGCACAGCCTGAAACCCTTTTCATTATTATCCAGTCAGTAATGCTGAGAAAAAACATCCTTAAGCCTAATGATCTTGTTCAAATATTTTTTGAGCTGAGGAAAGGATGAAACAGACAAAATCAAAGAAAATTCAGACTTCAGTAAAGATTTTTTGCCATAGGGGAAATAAAAAGAAGTGTTTTATAATAACTTTTCTTCCTTTTTTTCATATAAGCGTGCCTTTTCTTCAGACATCATATAAGTTCCAGGCTGTTGCAGGGTCTCCTACGTCACTGCTCGCGAGGGAGCCAGGGACCATTTCTCACAGGAAGATTTCTCTTCCAAAGTGACAGAGGCCATGACCAGACACTGGTGTTTCTGTGCAGAGAACTGGGTGAACTTCCTTTACCTCGTGAATGCTGAGTTGAATATGGAGCTGTGGTGTGGTAACTTGGCTTTATGGAGTGCCACACTCGGAGAAATGAGAAGTTTAGCACGTGCCAGATCAACAAGACAAGCTTTACCAACAGATAAAGTTTTGAAACACTTTAAATTTGATTAGCATAGAAAATAGAAAGAAGTTAAAAATGGAACTGCAAGCAGATTAGAAGCAATTTTAACCCCCTGATGGTAATGGTATGTCTTAGATATTCCAGCATCTCATCGAGGTTGTGAAATCGGCTGCCTTTTGCAATTGGTGTTAAATTTGACATGTGCTGGAGACTGCTGGTGCTACATTTTCCTTACCAGAATCACTGATGGTAACTGCTGTAGGCACTTCTGTAGTCCAAAAAGGAATGTCTGCAGCAATTCAAGCAGTTGCTCTTTTTGCAATTCTTTTGTTGGTTGTTGGAAATCACATAATATTTCATTTCCTTGCCTTTTCCTCCCCTTCCTCAAGTCTTTCACAGGAAATATTTCTACTATATACCCTGATTAGATTATATTTCCAACTTTAAGCTGCCTTTGTTGTGACAACAGCCTCTTTAAAACACTGAGGTACAATGTTGCAAAATATGTATCAGGAGAAATATGGAAGTTGCACATTTTTAAAGATTTGTAAAGTGCATTTTGGACTGTATATGTTTAAACAAAATTGACCTAAGAATGAAGTTACTGAAATTACATAAAGTTCCCTTTTCTGAGATTGTAAGATTTAAGGAACCCTAGAAACTAACTCTTAAATTCCTATTACCTTTTAATACCCATCTAAACTTGTAGGCTCTTACCAAACATATTAATAAGAGTACTTTTTATTTTCTGGCCTCAAATATTAAGCATTAAAAACAAGTATCTATAAATAAAAATCTCATTTATCTGTTTGATAGTACTGACATCTTTTGTCTATATGTTACTTCCCACTGTGTCATTATATTGACCCTCGAGGTCTCTGTATTTCCTACCTTTATAACCTCTTATTTTAGATAGAAAATTGCAGTCAAGAAACTTGTGTCAAGAACTTTTTCTTATGCCCACTAATACCACCATTCTATAAAAAGAGAGGTCAAGCTTAGATAATAAAAGATGTTGCCTCTTTGGAATATAAGAAAAGATACATATTTTTATTCCAGTTGGGAAGATGAGAAAAGATATAATGATATACTGTGTTTTGTAGCCCTGTCACAAATACCATGCAAGATTTGTGCATGAATTTAAGCAATGTCTACAAGTAATACAGAAGTGCTTTGAAATCTTTTAGTTAGAACAAGAATAAGACTAAAAACTGCCCCAGATTTCTGTTTATTATTGTTTCTATCCTCTGGATAATCTCTAGCTCAACTTCAGCCTTCTCAATCTGTGGCAGCCAAAACTGGAAGCAGTGAATGTTACTCTATTTCTTTAAGATTAGGGTACCGAGGAATAACCTACTGATATATCCATGAAGAACCAATGTGGCATGAGACATTTTATCATGTATGTAACCTTGACACAGAAATCAGTGGGATTTAGTGTGCTTCTATTACGCATAATACTTGTTTCTTTTACGGTTGACTCAACTGTTCCTGAATTTTTGCAGTCTCCAACTTTCTTTTATTTTGAATTTGAAATGACAGTGTAATGCCATGAAAAAAAGGGTAGTGGTAAATTGGAAAATGAAGTTGTTTTGGAAATTCAGAAATTTAATTCAGAGAGCTCTAAGTCCAAGAAAGATATATTCTCCTTGCTTTATTTAAAAGAGTTATGGTTAAGAAACTTGCACTAAGTATGTCAGGCACTTGTCCAATTTTCTGCTCCAATAAACATTTATTTATGTAATGTGGAAGAGCTGCAGTCAGGAGAAATAAGAATCCCACTTTATGTAACCATGGTTTGGTGGAAGAATGTCCACTTCAAATAGGTCCATGACTGAAATCACGTAAGCTTTGATTGAATGCACCACAGGTGAAGTGACTCATTTGCCAACTCTTCTGTCCATTACGAATCTCATTCTCTATCCCAGAGATGGACTCCAAGAAAAAGTTAATTGATTAAACCTATACATTACCAACAAAGTTGAATTTTCAAAAAATCTGCAGTTCATTGTAAAAACCCCAAAGCAATGACAAAAGTGTTCCTGATGAAGTGTTCGGATTGAATGGAGGTGTAAAAAGAATTAAGTATTCAGAAGATCAGGCAAGCTGTAAACATCTTCAGTGACAGAGGACCACAGAACCACAGAGTCATAGAATGGTTAAAGTTAGAAAGGACCTTCAAAGACCCAGTCCAACCCTTCTGCCCTGGGCAGGGACACCTTACACTAGACCAGGTTGCTCAAAGCCCCAGCCAGCCTCACTTTCTGCCTTATATCCCGTGTAAATTTGCCCTCTTTCAGTATAAAACCGTTGCCCCTTATTTTGTCACTACAGATCCTGGTAAAAAGGTTTTCTCTTTTTTTCTTATAAGCTTCTTTATATTTTGAAAGGTCAGAATAAGGTCACCCTGGAGTTTTCTCCAGACTGAACAGCTCCAGTTCTCAGCCTGTCTTCACAGGAAACCTGTTCCAGCCTTCTGACCACTTTCATGGCCCTCCACTTCAACCCCTTTACAAGATCTTTCTATTCTGTATATTGGGGATTCCAGAAGTGGAGACAATATCCCTCGTGGGGTCTCATGAGAGCAGAACAGAAGAGAATCACCTCCTTCCTGTGACCTGCTGGTCTCAGTTCTTTTTATGCAGCCCAGGATATGAAAAGTTTTAATGTAAGAGGTGATGGTAAGCACGGATTTTACAATATTTTAGAGCTTCCACTTACAATGGGAACAGGAAAAACAAATCTCTAAGACCAATATATTGTAAGAACAAGAAAAATATCCAAGGGCCTGTGCAAAAGTGGTCCTGACTGCGTTTGTTGTAGCTTACATATGAGTTCATAGTTTGGACGCAAATAATCTCACTCATCTTTAGCTACCTACATGCCAGGCTGATTTTTTGCTATGTTCATGCTACTCACTAGCAAGTAAATGAAGCACTGTGACAGTGCCCAATCTAGCAAAAGCACCAATAAGCAGAAAAATGTTGTAGATGGAAACAAATGAGCACCGGAAACAAAGCTAGAAGGTATCATGGAAAGTCTCTGATGTCAGGGTTCTAGCCAAAATCCTACTTCTACAAGCATGAAAGAAATAGGAAAGCAAGACTGGTGTTTGTGCAAAGTCAATGAGGGATAAAGACAGGAAAATGATGGAAAATCCAAAAAGGGTAAGTCATCAATGTACCATTCATTGAAAACACACCTGAAAGGCCAGAAAAGACATTTATATAAGACTTTAATTTCAGGTATCTGTGTCTATATACATCTGTACTTCAGCTAAAGGGATTTTCCAAAGCTGTTCTCAAGTCTAGGCTCCATGTCCAAATCAGCGAATTTTGAAATTTGCCCCCCAGAGTAGATGCAGCACAGGAGAATCTGCAGGCCCACTCATCTAATACCCTGTTGGTACAGTATCAGGTAATCCTAGCTCTGCGAGGAATTATCTATAAAATCTCTCTTCTTTATTGGATGTGGATCTAAGATAGTACCATTTTAACAACACATACCTAATAAGAGCATGAAGGAATACTGGCCTCACACCCACAACTGAGGAGCAAAAAGAGGATTTCTCATTGCTGAGAAGTCCAAAATACACACGTAACAGTATGACATTAAAAAAAAGCCCAAATAAAAGGATCAACACAATTAATACAAGATGAAAATTAATACCGACGTAATTATATAGATAATAAATTTAATATACAAGGGCTCAAACCATGAGAATCAAGGAGGGAAGCAGGTGACCTGAAACAGAGGCATGTTTGTCATAGTGTACATTATGTGGAAAACAATGTGCAGAAAGAAAAACTGCCTATTTTTAGGCAATAAAGCACAATGTATAAGAAAGAGAATAATTTTATCCTCTAAAGTTATGCTATCTCAAGACGGAAGAGGTAACAACAACAAGGCTGCAAAGATTTCTAGTAAAGGGAAGGAGAACTTCAGTGTAACTTTAGAAGACAAGGAGATGCCAAGGATGAAGCTCTGCAGAAAAATGCCAACGATTCCATTTCTATGATTGCAGCTATGCTGTTAGACCAATAACTAAATTCAGTTGCTACTGGTTTATGGAGCCAGGCATAATTTAATGTCAAGTAAACAGCAACATTAGACTGGAGAAGTGAGGCCAAGTGTTGTTCATCTACAATTAACTCAGGAGCCAGTGGACAAATGCAGACTCCTGGTGAGAAGCCCATGAACCAACAGAGAAGGAAGCCAAGGAAATGGTACACTTAGAGGCAAGGCGAAGCTGGAAATACTTCCTCCCAGTCTGCAAACCTCCGAGACCACAGAATGTCTTCAGTGTTGCAGCTACGAAAGATGGATGTAGCTGCCTACAACAGAGGCATCATTTCAACCCTTGAAATTTTCAGCAGAGCTGCCTAGAACTCGTGAGAAATCCTTCATGAAAATTCCCCCAGACATTTTAAAGGAAAATAGGATTCATTATCATGACTAAAACACTTCTATCCTGCAAAATGATTAGAATGAAAGTGTGACTTTCAGTGGAAAAAATACTCCTCTAAAACTAGGAGGCCAAAGGTGTTGCTAGTAGATACTTAACATGCTCAGAAAATGCACCTGAAGTAGCTGTATAATTTGAGTTACAGTCCTATCTCAGAGTCATAATAAAAGAGCTATAAAAAAGCACTACCAAAGTGTGCCTGAATGGTTACAGGACACGCTCTTGAAACTTCCATGCTGTGAGATAAGATTGAAAGTTACTCAGAAAAATTCACTTTTGGTGGAAATACAGCATAGGGCAAAATTTCCAGGACATGGAGAATGCAATGGATCCTGAGATAATGCTATCAACACTCTGTAAAGTCTCTGCAAGGCTGAAAGCCACAGCAGAGTAGTGGCAACTGGTCAGAGGGCCTCAAAAAAAGGACCAAGAAGAGTCTTGGATACCATTTGGCTTGTGCAGGAGAAATGTAAAAGTTAATGTATATTAAGAACTACTGTGATCCCGCCAGACACTGGAGACATGAATAACTGTGTGACTCCCACTAATTCCACCACAAACATGAAACACTTTGAAGATTATCAGGCCAGAAGGACTGTGATGGCAAAGTACATGGAGTGTCAATGTGGTTCACACCATCCACATTCCAGTAAGTTGTAGTTCCAGCAGCTTGTCAAGAACACGTGAAAGAAAGAAACACAAAAAGCAACATTTGAAGGGCAATAAAAGAAACCATAAGGAGCCTGGATACACATCAAGAAGTCGTAGTCTGCAGGAGGCAGCTGGAAGTCAACCTTAATGGTACTGGATTAATAGCTAAAGTTGTAACCCTGTTGTAAATAAAACTTTTATTTAGGTTTTCAATCATTAGTCTTTATGTGATACTCATCAGCCCGTGGCCCATAAATTAGGCTGGATTTTTTTTTCCACCTCCTTTTGTAGAAATAACTATCTATCTTTATTCCAGCAGGAGAAACAGCTGATGGGGCCAGGGAGATTTGTTTGTTTTTTGGGTTTTTTTGTAAGCCATATTTTCAAAGACTTGAGAAATTTTCCAGAACCTGCTCCAGGATATTCTATTGATATTTCCAATTCCTCAGAGGTTGTAAGAAGAGATTAACTGTTGGACAATATCCACGTGAGAGACCATGAACACTAGAAGTTGACAGCTTTGCAGCATAATAATCCATGGAAATGTCATCTGAAAAGCTGAGATAATGTCTGAAATTTGCCAATGGGCAAGAATAGTGTATCTGGGGATGTAAAAAAGATAGGCTTGAGCTTGATTATAAGAATTCAAGAAAGATGGAATTGAATCTGAATAGAGAGACTTGTGGCTCTTTGGATTAAGTCTCACAGGAGATAAGCACTTGCTGACCTTCAGTCCCTCAATGCTCTTCTGCCCAGACTTCTGGTGTGCTTGAATGTTTGTTTCTTGACCTTCAGCCCTAACAAAGCAAAGAGGTTTAGAAATACTTGAATTGGATTTGTTGTTATGATGATCTTTTCATGAATAATTTTTTGGCAAGGTTAGTGTAAATTTGGATGCTATTCATGAGCTGTTAGTATTGCAAGGTACAGAGGAAAAATCACTGAATCTATGAGAGGAGCAAATGGCAATGAGCTGTGCTTCTCTGCAGGACAAAGAATTTAATGAGCTGCACGTCAGATATCTTACAAGTCAAGAACTGCAGGAGGATATTAAGGAAAACATTATGTTGAATTTCTGTTCCTTGGAATCCTTTAGAGTTAAGTGTGGTTAGAAGACAATCCACACATGTAGTATATTAGCTGTGCTTTCTTTGGTATTGGGCACTGAAATCCCTAAAAACACGTCAGTGTAGCTCTGTGTCCAGTCAAACAAAGGCCGAACAACTCCGTCAGGAATTAGAAGTAATGTGGCATCAAGATAAGCAGTCTTGCTAATCTATGGCTTTCTTGAACTAAATAAGTCTGGGATGGGATGCCATACAGCAAGTGAGGACTTCTCAGAGTGGTGAGGCGTAGGATAGATAATCTTTTATGCCTCTATATATGTTCTAAGATAATGTTTACTATTATTTTCTGATTGTGTATCATCGATTCCAGTATGCTTTGTGGTTTGTAATAACTCCTAAGCTTTATTTCTGAAGAGCTGCTACCTAACCCATTCTTCTTCCCCTTGCATTTGCACAGGTGACATTTTCTTTTCCCTAAATGGAATACTTTGCTCATATCCTTATTACTTTTTGCAAGCAGAGACTTCCTCTATTCCCAACATTTCTCTCTTCCAACTCTGTCTATGTATTGAGACAATTTTTGGCTCATCTGAAAAGCAGTACCTTCCAGAGTGTTGGGCGTTCAGTCACTCTTAAATGGTTATGTGCAGAATAATGTACCTTGCAGCTCAAGATATTCAGAGGTTTGGGGTACTTTGTTCTTTTGGGATGAATTTATGCCATCTGTATTATTTTTCTCTCTTTGGTGTTGATGTTTCTGAAAAAGAATCTGAACCAGAACGAGAAGTGAAATTTTTCCCTCTGTTTGCTTTGGTAATGATGAATTCAGTTATGTTCCCGATGATTCATGCGGTTTCTAGTAGTGATGATTATTTATCCTGCACGGCCTCCTCAGGAAGCTGCAAGTTTGTGTTCGAGGGAACACAGGGTGCCCAAAAGTTTGAGTAAGATGGGTTAAAGGCCATATGCTCCAGTCAGTTAGTATGTTTCTAGGAAAGTCTTTCATTACTTCTGAGCAGTCTGGGGTCTGCTGACAATTGCAGGAAGATCCTTCTGTTCCTCTTAGTCCTCCAGGCTACAACCTCCCAGTTTCCTGTGTCTCTTCCTACCTTCATTCTAAAGTATTCCCCAGGCTCAGTGAAATAATTTTTCTTCAGGGATTTAGAAATCTGCTTCTCCTTTCTGTGACCTCTTTCCGATCCAGTGTGTTGAGCAGGGATAAGACAAACAGGTCATTACCCTTCCTGCTCACCACATCCTCTCTAATACTGTCTGCAATTTACTGTACACACAGCAAACTATGGTCAAAGAAACCAACCAGTAGCATTTCTCACTCAGAGCCTGATAAAGTGCATGTCTTCAACATCGCATTTGGGGGACTCAGAAGCTGGTGGGTTGTTTCTCATCCAAGCAATAAATTTGTCTTCAAGAGCACTGGTAGCAAGGTGTCAGATGCTCCATCTGACTCAACTGATTCTGTAGGAAGAACACTTCAAAGAAATACTCTGCCCTCCAGAGGCTTGCCAAATTTTGTCTATGTTTTGTATGTTGTCAGTGCTGCCTGACAGCCAAGATGAATCAGAAAATGTTTAGGTCATCAGTCCCACCACACCATGGACATAAGGCACGTGCAGAGACATCTCAGCGCTCTTAAACTCTAAGCATTTCAGCACAAACCTCACAGCTGGAATTCTATTAAAAAAAAAGAGATGTCTAGAGAATGCCAGGGAAAAAACCAAACCAAACCAAACCAACCAGCCAAAAAAGAAGGTATCTGAGTTTTACAGTGATGGCACTTTCAGGTTTCTTAACTTATTCCCTTTACTAAGTTTTTTCCTTCCAATTATAACTTGGCCAGCCAGCACAGTTCTGAAAGTACCAAATTGCAAGTACAAAATCTACTAAGAAGTGTTTCAATTAATTTCATGACACATGAACAACCCCCAGATTTTATGTGTTGTGATACCAGGATCTTGGTGATGATCTTATAGCCTATGCAGAAGAAAAAAAACACATTGTAATTTCTTTTCTTCTCTAGGAGCATTTAAGAGTTAATTACCTATGCACAAACTTTCTATGGAGGTGAGCAAAGTGTGACTGCAGCACTTTGTCCAGGGAATGAGTTAAGACTTTCAAATTATGTTTTCATTCCCATGAATTTTCTCCAGATATGATTATAAAATTTGATTTTTAAAAATTATATGTCCAATATTGAATATATAAGTCAAAGTTTATTGGTGTATTTATTGTTGCTTGTAACAGAAAGCTTTAATATAACCTCTCACAGTAATTTGTATGTGTTATGCACTGACATTGAAGATAGGAAGTATTTTGAGAGTGTATGTACTTTTCATGTTGACTTTCTCAATTATCTTTGTTCTTCAGGGCTGATACAGGGCACTGTAAAATGTTTTAGAGTGATGCACATTACAGACAAACATCAATTGTCATAAAAATTTTGTGGGTTGATGTTTGAAGACTTTAGCGAAAGCTGGGGGGAAAATGTATTTTCAGGTCACTGGATGCAGTCAATAGTGCTGAGTCTCATTTCGAGTGACTGAGACATTACTTACAAATCCCAGAGCAGAAGCTATTATTCTATTCAATCTAAATAAGTTAATTAATGCACTATACCAATTTTTGAGTACACAGGGAATAGAAGGCTCTGTTTGGAGAGATTTGTGCAGCTAAAGATACTTTTGGTGCCCAGCTCAAAGTTTTGGGTAGCAGTCTTGTGCTTCAGACTTAACTTTTGAACTCTGATTAGGAAAAAGAACAGCAATATTTTCAAGGACACAGAAAAGTTTCTATTCAGGTGACTTTCAATGCTTAAAGACTCCCTATTTCTCACAGAATTTTGTTTTTTCAATTCTTCTACTACTAAATTGAATTTTTTAAAATTGTTCCACATTGTCAGGACCCTGAGGACACCAGTAGGAGTTAATGGTCCTGAGCAGTCTCCTGGCACCTGGGACCCCCACCCATGCCCCATTCAAGGGCTCAGGACTCCTCTGCCCATGGGGACCCTTCCCTGCTCCCAGTGCTCAGCCCAAGGGAGTGACTGGCCCTGCTGCACCCTGGCATCCACCATTACATAACTAAAATCAGAGGAGAAGATGCTAATTTTGCCTGTAGACCAAACAAATATTCACCCACTCATTACAGTTCTCTGCTGTGACTCTTAATATCTGCCTCTGTAAAGGATTTCTAAGCCGAATGTTTTAAGACACAAACCATGGAGTAGATTGATAAGAAAAATGTAGCTTTGAAATTGCTTGGCAGTTGGAAAGTAATACTTGATTAAATAAATGTTTTACTGGTCTTAGATTTAAATTTTTTCCATGAGACATTACCCTGATCATTTTTCTAAGAGATTTCTGAAATAAATCTTATTCTATAGTTGATCTTCAAACCAATAAGCAAAAATATCTCTGCTTTGGCTAGGTGAAAAGGTTCCATGCTATAAAACCTTTCTGAATATTTACACAGGCTTCATTTAATCACCCGGAGCCATCATTTCTATTAGTAAGATAAAGAGAAATTAATTTCTTTTAAACTTATAAAAAATTGTTATTGCTTTCAGAAACAATCTGCGGTGCAATTCTATACTACTGTCACTCTTTAGAGTGTTGTTACTCTTTAGAGAAAAGAATAGAGCATTTTGTTTATGGTTTCTTGCAAGCCTGGAATCAAATGAAGCTCTGACTTTTCAATACCCATTGAAGGGCTGCTGAGCACTCCACAATTAATTGTCCTGCAACACTGAATCTTCCAGGGGGGAGGGAATTTCCATTTGCACCGTTCAGAATCTGTCTGTACTTGGATTTTGATATAGATACCTTTGGAAAGCAGGAATACATAGGATGCTATGTTTTTAGGGGAGGAATATTTAATAGGTAAACAAATAGCTTTGGTTTTACGCCCATTCACAGCGCCACTATGTTTTGCACTAAAGACTGGTATTAATCCTTTCATTGTTCATCCTGAGGCAACTTTTTGATTTTAAGTCCACCCTGTCCAGAGGAGATCCTGGAAAAGTGTGGATCCATGCATGCAGCATGTATCTGTGTGGCCCCATAGACTTTCCGTGGTTGGATTCAGTACTGGGACAACCAAGGCCCTCCTTTCAACCCTCCCCGAAGCCACATGGCCAAGGCTTTCCTTGCAGGCAATGCAGTAAATCATCAACATATTGCCAGCTGCCAGAGGATTATAGTTTTCTTTTGGGAATTCTGCAGGTTTTGAGATGCCATCAAAGTGTTTTTGTGCTTACAGAATCCAGCATTTCTCATCAGAGGATCTCAGTGTGACCTGAAGACACTAATTGAACACAGGTGTATATCTGGAATAAGCTTAAATGAGTTTGAACCAAACACAGTTAAATTTTTGTTATAGAATGATATCAGGCTTGCATCACAGAATGTATTTTTCATTAAATGTATTGACCAGTATTGATAATATTTTCAGTCTTTCTGGAAGTAATCCAATACACATCATTTTGCTTATTTTTCAGTTTATACAGAACCATCTTCTAGGAAATGATCTCGAATTTGGAAAAGCACAGGCTCCAAAAAATATAATTGGATACGCTTTACTGAAACGGAGTAAGTGATATTTGACAAATATACAACATGTTCTTTGATATAGAGGGATTTCATGCAGCCGGAACTCTTCAGTTTATTGCACGATTACTGCTTGAAAACGTTACTTATGTGTTACCAGACTGTTTATACATATGTATATACATATATAATCTAAAAAGGACTGCATAAAATATCCAGTAGCTTGTAGCCAAGCTCATTGAAGCTCAAATTTTCAAATTTATGGTGGAAGTTACTGTTTTCCAGGTAAACATGGAACACCCAAATACGTCACCGTGCAGAAACTCTAAGCCCTGTGTGTGCCACTTGCAGGACCAGATGAGTATCGCAGCTTCCTGGTAGAGTGGAATAGTTGGCATTGGACTCCCTGCCATCATAAAATGAGTCATTGAAAGCTTGTATTTATTTATTTATACTGCAAGGAAGACATGTAACACAATCACATTTTGAAAACATTCAGGGTGGAATTGCTTTCAGAGAACCTCAGAAAACCAGAAGTCAGATATTTAAGCCTCAGCTGGTTACCCTTAGTTCCCTTTGTAGTCAATACGTAGAATCAGAACTGGGCTGTGAGAGACTTGGTTTTATATGTCCAATTTAAAATAAATTGAAACAAAGTCCGCTTTTCTAAAAATACAGAGTGGAAGGGGTGATTTTGGTTTGATCCTAACTTTAAAATTATTATACTAGGATAAATGACTAGATTTCTGACTCTCTTGATTTTTATACACGTTCAAAAATTAGTTCTTATCACTATCTTATTAAAATAGTTTATGCATACTGTGAAGAGACTGTTTTCTTAGTTCATCAAGTTCTGCTGTTTGGGGTTTGTTTGTTTTTATTTGCTCATTTCTACTTAAAAAATTAAAGTTCATAGTACATATAAAATTTTGCAAATGGTTCCTCTCACTGTAGCACCAAATGTCATCACCCATGTCTTGCACTTCAGTAATTGGTTGGATATATGACAAAAAGATAAAACATATCTACTAATTTATAAAACGTACTGTATAAATTAGATGGAAGCTGTGGGTGATATTCGACACTGATTCATGTTTTGGAGCAGGCTTGAGAAGACACATATTTGGCGAGCATCAGAGTAATTTGAAAAGAGGAAATCACACAACGTTATCTTGTTCCTTCCCTTTTCTAGTTTCATACAATCCAGGAGATGAGGCTCTTGTTACCATTATATGAAATTTAGCTGGTGTTTTGTTTTAAAATAAACTTGCAGCCTCATAGCATGAATTTTTCTTTCACTTTTTTCCATTTTATGCTAGTAATATTTATGTGTGATGTTCCAAATTGAGCAAAGCTTTAATTTATTATGCAGTCAGTTTGGAGAGCAGAACACTTTTATATCAAATAGAATACATTCATATTAGGCTAGAAAATTAGATATTGCACAGCAGCTCTTTTTTAGTAGCCTTGTTCTAAAATATCTCAATCAGAAATTGCCTTTGGATATGTGGGTGTTTCTCAGGTATTATTGATTTGTGGAAAAAACACTTAACTGGACTCTTCTGTCCTAAATTTCTGTTTCCTCCTTGCTGAAGTCATGTATGTCAGAGAATTCTTATATAATAAATTTGCTTGGAGCAACCTGATCTAGTGGAAGGTGTCCCTGCCCACGGCAGGGGGGTTGGAACCAGAGTGTCTTTAAGGTCCCTTCCAACCCAAACCATTCTGTGATTCCATGATTGTGAACTTTTCACCCCAGCACCACCCCTAATAAATTATTCTAACATTTTGTCACAATTAAATAATTGTACGAGTTACAGGGTACTGCAGTTTTTAATATATTTAATAATTGTCAGTGTTCTTTTATTGCTAGTCCACAACCAGATATGAACACTACATAGCCACATAAGAAGTTATATATATGTACAAACACACATCTATTTATATGAATGTGTATATGAAATACAAGCTTCATAACAGATTTGGTATTATTTTCCAAATACTTTCATTTGTAACTATGTGTTTAATCACCATCCTCTGAGCGACTTCTAAGTATTAGGGAAAAATTTTATCAAAATTACAGAAACAGTTTCTTTCTGGAATAGAAAAGTTGTGTAGGTATAGGGAAGGAATATGAAAACCCAAAAGATTTGTTTCACTTAATGTCAGTTTGACTATAACAGCAGTTAATTTTCTCTGAAAGAAACTTATGCATTTTATATTTTATGTCCCTTTAAAGTTCTTCACATTACCTTTAGCTTTGATTAACCTAAATTGTTATATCCCATGTGTGCTTTTTGCCTCCCTGTTGCTCATTCATTTTCCCTACAGATAGATAATGAACATAAAATTAATTCTAATACAGACTGAACACATTAACAGCCTTATTGGACTTCTGTATTAAGATGAAAAAGCTTTAAAATATGTTTTTAACACAGAGAACAATACAATAATGAATTTCAAAACGCATCACTTTCTTATTCAAAATACTTCTAAAAAATTATTTATAAAAGTCTTTACTGCTGTAATGTGAAGCCATAACCTTCTACATTTTTCCACAGTTAAAAGTCAGTGCAAATGAAGAAATCCATGATTAACATTAGATAAAAAAGGTCCTTTTGTTTGTGCATGTGAATATCCTTCCTGTGTAGGAACACTGGGAATTCTGAAAGGACTGCAAATCTTAATTCTATGATTTCTTGCTTTTCCCATTTTTCTTCTCAATAATGTTGTATTGAAATGCTTATGTGTTCGCTTCTCCTAGTGAATTCTCCAAGATTTTAAACTTTTCCTAAAGGTCCAATACCTTTCCCTCTACCCCATAAATTACAACTCCATTGTAATGAGTTAGTGTTATAACAAAGACTCACTGGCAATGCAGTGTATTTTAATAGACAAATTACTCTAAATTAAGCCCTAACCATCTGCTCCAGTCTCATTTATGGCTCTAAAATGAACTTATTTTAAAATTATATCATTTAAAAATAATGCAAATGATTGAAGTCTGCAGTAAGGCTTCTGCATATTTGTTCATTCAGTGTAGCATAGTTATGGTAATAGTGGTGTTTCTTCCTTGCTCCAGGCATGTATGAAGGAGAAAGTGGTTAATGCTTGATACAATAAATTTGCAGTTATTATGACGCATTAAGTATGTCAAAAGAGATATTTTATTCCTAGAGAGTTACACTGAATGTAAATCTCTGTATTGGAGCATCCTGATGGGATACCTGGAGGCAAAGCTTTAGCTAATTCTACAACTTGTAGGGGGTTAAGGATATCAGAGACATTAAATGCTGACAACTGTAGTTTTAATATGCTGGGGAAATGAAGCTGTTCTATATCACTTTCTGTATTTGTTAACTGTTATGCCACCACCAGGGATCTCACTAGGATTTATAGAGAAAGAGCATGCTGATAGCTATTTAGAGGGAAAACAGTAATTTTTTTTTCTCCAGTAGTAAATTGTGGTACAGATTGATAGAGCAGCAAGGAAGAGAATAGAAAAGACATGATATTCTCAAAGGATGCAGCTGAAGTCCAAGTAAATCCCATTTCCTCTCATTGCCTCTCTGCTTTGTTTGTGTCCTCCATATTTTAAAAATATTGCATTAAATACTTATATTGATCTCGTAAGTGAGATAACTTTATTACTGTTGATTTTGACTTCAAAATAAGCATCAGCAGTCTAAGAACATTTATCTGTGGCTTCATGTGATTGTCGTACTAGCCTGGGAGACCACCTGTGGAAGGGGCTAAATATTACTCACCATGCAGAGACACCTTTTCTCCTGCAAGACTGGGCAGGTTTCTCATCTTATTGAAACATAAAACAAGATCAGCTGAAATGAAGAAGAGAATCTGACCGGCAGATTGTAACCATGTTCAGCTAAAAGATGGCATCAGTTTTACCGGTTTGCAGTTCAAAAGGTAGCAGTTTTGATTGGGCTAAATAATTGGACTGCCTGCAGAGACAGAGAGGAGTGTGACAGGCTTGTTTCTTCTGTGTGTTTTTAAACAGGGTGAATTTCCTTTTGGAAGTGTCACTTTCTGTGGAGAGAGCCTGTTTGAGTGAGGCAGGCCAGATGCTTCCCTGTTAGACAGCTAAAGTTAGACAAGAACAGCAAAGTTACCATTCACTCATAGCACTCCAGCAATGTCTCCTTTTCAATCATTTAGAGAATGACATCAATGATTATAAAGGAACATCTGCTGATGGCTTTAGGAGGTATTAAGTTTGGAATGACTAATTTAGTCATATAATTAACAGAAATACGGTTTGTTTGGCAGAATAGGAAAAACACACTATAGAGATACTGATGATAATTGTGAGGGCCAGTAATAGAAATCAAAATGTATCACTTTAGTACATTACATCTCTGAGTCTGTCATTCCAAAGTAAGTGCCTCTTAAAACCAGATGCTCCCTCTGCAATATGTGATGTGTGTTTATCATGGGTGGACAAAGGAAGTATTATATCTTTTGTTATCACTAAGCACCAAGGTCAAATTTGGTAAGTAAGCAATGGTTTCAGAGTTTTAATTATATACAAAATAATTCAGTCTAATTCCTGCAGAAATGTATCTGCCTTTGGGGGATGTTCTGGAAAGGAGCATTTTAAAATTGGCCATCTTTTTTGATTTGTCAGGACATATAAATTTTAAAGTATGCTTTCTTTTCTTACCCTTGTAAATATTAGGAACATAATTCAGATCTTCCCTGTTTGATTGATGGTGTACTGGAAGGACTGTGCATGGGACTTGTCTTGACACTGCAACATAATGAAACGAACAGAAATGTATCTTCTCTAGAATATTAATCACTGGAATTACAAGATGTATTAATTCAGAATAAAACGTGATTTTACTCTACCTAAATAAAACTTATTCACCTTTCATTACTTAAACTATTAAAACTTTTGTTTCCAGGGTCTTCAGAATTTATTATTTTCCTGTGTTTCATTTATTATTTAACATATGATTTCATTCCATTCCATTCAAATTTATAAACTAAACTTGTAACGCTGAGCATTTTCCAACACACAGCTAAGAGCTGTGATTAAGGCTGTTTATCTCTGTTCATACTTTTCCATTCTCCACCCCATTGTTTGTAGCATTTTGCTTTGCCAGGCTTTTAAAATTTATTTTACTACATGTGTTCTAATTAGGCAAAAATGTTAAGAAATGAATCTTACATTTGGAAAAAGAAAGGCAGGAGTCTTCCCTTCCCTCACTTTTCAAAACTTCCCTATAGATTTTTTTTTGGCCAGTTACTTTCACCTTGGAAATCAACTTTTTGCTCAGTCTCACAGAACTCCTGCTTTTGGCAGATTTCTGAGAGTCTGGTACTGCTCCACTCATCCCAGGAGGAATGGATTCATCAGCAGGGCAAAGGTGAGGAGTTGAAAGTTCACAGTAAATGAACATTCTTATATTATTCCATAATTCATACTGTGGATGTTCCTGCTATCTAGATGGAATCTTTTGGTACACATGTGTACATGTTCAGAAGAATTACTTTTTTTTCCTCTGTGGGACCTGAATTTCTGCTCATACAACTCTTTATCAGACAGCTTTTCCTGGTGAAAAGGAGAAAAGTGTGCTACAAAGGGAAGAAGAGAAAATTCAATATTCTCAAAATTACTAAAAAGTAGTTCTTTTCTAGAATTTGGTTCACTGACATTGGTCTAACTATATAAGTTAATGTGTTGGGGTTTTTTTTGGTGGTGTTTTGGTGTTTCTTGGGGGTTTTTTAAGTGAAATTTTTTTTACTGGAAGAGAAACCAAGTTTAATTTTCCTCCTGTCTAAATTTTCCATTTGTATTTAGGAGGTGATAAGTTTGGGGCCATAGTGGCTATTACAGTTCTTTCTGTGCCCTTTGAGAGTTCTAACTATGAAACGAAGCCAAAGCTGCAGCTGCAGAAGCAAACATGCACTTCTTTAATGAGAAACATCTTGCTGTTTTCCCCTTCCCCACTGTAAAATTTTGCATAAAATGAAAAATTAAGCATCGTGTTACAATTAGGCCACAATCTATTAACGCTTAATTTGGTAGAGATAAAATTAAATACAGAAACAGCAGATATTTTTATAGATTTCGGGTTTTGCACGTTATCACACATGCACCATTGTAGGTAGTACTATGCATTCAGAAGAAAAAAATGTCTTCTTTTGTGTTTTCAGTAATTTAACTTCTTATTCTTCAGTTTTATATGAATATTGTTATTGAGAGCAATTTTATACGCAAACATCATCCTGATATGAAATTTTGGTTCTATTTCATGCAATACTTTATATAAACAAATATTAAATTCAGTGTGCTGAATCTAAGCATTGTTCAGTGTGTGATGTCAGCTTCATGTACTTCTTTCACTTCTTTAATTCTAGCATTCGTCCTCTGAAGGGGTAATGATTTATTGTGTGCGGAAATTCCACAATACCCTATTTTGCTTTGGCAGCTGTATTTATTCCAGCGAGTTAATTAATGGGAATCCCAGTTGTTAGGATGGTTTTCTGATGTGTCGACAAAACCCAAAGAAACAGCTGACAACTACACACTTTGGTTTCAAGAAGAAAAAATGGCTTCTTTCCTTTCCTTGCCTGCTCTTCTGGTATAGACTACAGGGATTGTCCATTGGAAAGGAAAATAAACCCAGGCAGATCTTTCAGTTTCACTTTAAAATGCACTTTTGTAATAGTTGCTTTTTATGATTTGTCTGTAATATTGCTAAATTAAAGAGAAAAACAAAACAGTCAAAGCGAAAATAATTCTATTATTTTCTTAGCTATCAGATCTGCTTCCCACAGTGACTTAAGCAATGTGATTAAAGCAACTACTTTTCTTTCATAGTCTCCTTCATACAGCAATTTATGATCTGAGACGTAGGAATGTTTAATCTAGCAGTTAAAGGCATAACAACATATTACTGAGGCTGAAAGCAGAAGTCAGAAATATATAAACTGCCAATTAAATGCAACTTTTGAAAACATAATGAATCTGATCTTATTTTTGATCGTCTTGCTAGATGGAGGGCAATTCATGACTAACATTTCTTCTCATGGAAAGTGACAAACTCATCATCATTTGGGATCTTGAAGTCAAAATTATGTGCCTTCGAAAAGAATGTTTTACAGGCCAGTAAAGAAATTAAGAACGATAATGTTAATTTATCGTAAGAAGAAAAAAAATAATTTCCCAATATGAAATAGCAAGAAAGTTTTTGGTCCTTGTCATTTAGAAGCTGGATAGTATCATTCTTATGGTCTTAACAGTCTGAGGATCTACAAAACGATGTTCAAATAATACATGATATGAGTACAAGGAGGAGATAGAGCATTTCGCAATGAAGGATGACATTGGGGAGGCAGTCTGGTTTAGCAATTAGTGCACAGATTCACAAGTCAGAAATTCTACATTCTATTCCCATACCTGACATTGATTAGCAAGTCACATTAGGACTTATTATCAAAAGTCAGATATGCAGCTGATCATCTAATTAAGATCATCATGCTATTAGCATAACTGCATTTGCAAATCATGCATGCAGAGCTTTAGCCTTTGTTTAACCTTGATCTGTGATATGAAAGCAATCTGTGTTTCAACCCTCTCATTCCATAATTTGAGCAGCTCACAATTTTTGATGTATTTATCCTCATCAGATTCTGTCAAACTGGGTATTATTATTTATCCTTATTTTAAGAAAGTGGAAGTGCATCACAGAAATAGACGGTTCTGAATTTCAAAAATACTTAGGCATTTAAAGAGGCAGATAACCAATTAATGAAATTTTCATAAGTCCCAAAGATGATCGCATCCTTAAGTCCTATATACATTTTAATGACATTTTAAGTGCCTAAATCATATTTGAATTCGGTTCTACATCTTGCGAGGGTCTATGACATCAAAGTCCAGTTAGTAACCGTGTCCACATTTGCAACTAGCACAGACCAATATAAGCAAATTAATAAAATGAAACAGTCTGTAGGAAGGATCTGGCTGGCACACATAGCAGGAGGCTTTATTGCTGGTCTAGTTCTACTTAGGCTTGCCAAAGCTCACCTCCTACTTACTTTCATTCCAAAATCCCGTTTGTGTGGGGATCCAAGACCACTCAGTAAATATGAACAAAAGCATTATTAATGGGAATAATCATGGAATTTGCTTCAAAAGATGACAACCGAGCTAAAATATTGATATAGGCTCACCCTGTGATTCTTAGAAATGAAATGATCTAAGAAGTGTATAAGGAAAGGAATTTCACTTGAAAAAGTAGAGAATATTGATGGCCTTACTTGAAAATTTAGTATTAGTAAGCAGATTTGGTCATCTGAAAAGTATGGCAGGATTGTTTTGGAGAAGGTCACTGAAAAGCTGGACAGAAACTGTTAAAACTGACCTTGGAAGAGGCATACTTGATTTATGGAAGGTTAGCCAATTTAACAAAACAAAATACTTAGCACCTGTCCAGTTTGAAAATATTGCTGCATTCTGGGATTATTTGAGTAAGTATTCTGCATTTCTTGGCCAAGTTTATGAGAGAAAGCAACAATTTTCCATCCACTGCACTGCTCTCACATTTTCATGAATTTTCCATATGATGAGAAAATGGAAGAAGAAACGCCTCATTTTAATGTTATTAAGTATATCAGTAAAATGAAAAACATTTTTGAAACTAAATAAACTTTCATGCAATAAGGTGAAAGGAGATTAAAATTTCAAAGAACAAACACGATTGAGAGTTTCAGTCATTCTTCTGAATAAATTAATTTTGTCACTCTTACATTTTCCAGAGGAATATCATGGACATATGAGAGATCCTCTGTAAACTGATATTTCTAACCTAAATATTTTAATTTCTCCAAAATAGGAAAGGTTATACCTGTGTATGCAAAAAAACCCCCATAGCAAACAGTTCCTTTGATAACTGCAGATGAGCAGCATTTCCTAAGCTATATGGATCTCCTCCCTTCTTTGTGCTTTGGTAATGCTGACATACTTGAACAATAAACATGCACGAGCATTACTCAAGAGAGGTCAGCAAAAGGATGCTGGAAAAAAAGGAAGGTTCATTGTTACCATAATAGCCTTTTCATGCTCTGAAATATTACATCAGAGTTAAAAATGCAGGATGTAAACAACAGCTATTGAAAACACCCAAATGAACTGAATAGGGTCAGAGGTTGGTAATTCAATTAAAAAAAAAAAAATCTATAAAACAATAAAAAAATACTTCTTTGTATCTACATTTTATGTATTTATGTATGCATTTATTTTATTTTCTAGGACCCCGCTTATGAGGTAACTACAATAAGTTTCCAAGGTTTTCTTGGCATGTTCCCAAGTGAAAAGATGTCTTAATCCACATCCTTTCCCTACCCTTATGTTTGAGTGAAAACTTAGAGCCTTCAGGACTTGTACCAAACACTGTGGATGGCTCAAGAGAGTCTTTTTTCACTCTAGAAAATGAAGCTCCTTCTAGAGATTTTCCAGATGTCACTGCCAAAAGGATTTGTGAGATCCTAATATGTCCCTTCAGACTCTTCTAGTCTGATGGATAAATTGAAGGAGGTAGGCTTATAAAAGTATCCTCCTCTTCTTTTCTTTCAATATTGTATATGCAGATACCTTGGCCATCTTTTTAGTATGACTATGCTGACAATGTACTTTCATTTACATTATTAGTACAGCTTGGTAGGTAATTTACAAGCTCCAAACCTAACATTCCACATTACTCTGTCTAAGAAAATACTTTAAAAAATATATCTGTAGTTTTCCTTCATAACTAGTGAGAATACTCACAGTTTAATTAGCTAACTTTATAACATTTCCTAGAAATTATTCTCATGGGGTCTCTTTCCCTCCAGTTTTAAATCTGTGAGGGCTTCCAGACTTGGGGGCAAAATTAATATATTTTTAATCACAGTTGTTCAATTTCTTAGCCACATTGCCTCTGCTGCTTTGCAGAAAAGAGGACTTCTAAACATCTTGGAAATAGAAGGCCACTTATAAAGAACAAAGCTTCCTAGTATGCTGATCTAAATACTTCTTATCTTGGAAGCCACTTAAAAATATAAAATTTAAAAGAGAAAATATAAATTTTGTGTTCTTTTACCGCACACTTCTATTGTAATTTCTCTGGAGAAATCCTGTCTCCCTTTATTGAATACTAACAGGTGGGACATAGAATGTGTTCTCCAGTTTGATCTCTGAAGCCTCTGTCTTGGATTTCCCTTGAGAAATGGGAAGACTGGGAAGTGAAACAAACGTGTCTACAGACCTTGGAAACACCTACCAGTGGGGACTTAATTTTATTTTATAATAAATGGTCTTTATCCCCTCAGAAATGTATGGAGTTTATGAACGGCTGTCAAAAAGCAAAGGTTGGAATTGGAAATCTGTTTCATTAAAGGCTGATACAAGCTGATAAATATCCTAAATACTATCAAAGGCTTTATAATGGTAGTACCACAGTGGGTTTTAGTGAAAAATCACACATATGGCATATAGAAAGTCTCTGTAGAAAAAATACATCGATCCTTGACATTTTGGGCATGAATGACTTGGTGTCTGCCAAGATATTTGCTGCAATGGATGAAAAATACTAGATCCGAATGGATTTTAAAGGTCACTTCAGAAAGAATTTACAATGTATCTGAAGGAAACATGAGCAAGGAAAAAGCCTTTCTAACAGAAAGGCTGTAAAGACATGATGTGTCTACTTTGTGTGTTGAGTGCAGAAGATAACAAGAAACAGACAGAAAGCTGAAGCAGTGAGCAGTAGGGTACGGACCAGCCTCACACAGGCCATGGTGAATCCCAGCAGAGGTAAGGTCCCTCATGGTTAATCAAAGTTGAAGCTGATAAACTACAGAAAACAGGATTTGGAATGCCTCAGTTTTGTGCAGATTGTCCTAACTGATACAGTTTTTGACACCTGACAGAGACCGTGGAGGCTTCTGAGCTTACAAAAAAGATAGCGATGCTTATGGGAGAGCCACTCTTATTACCAAAAGGGTTCAACTCCTGGCTCTTGTTTATTTTCTCCCCCAACGTCCAACAGACTGTTCTGGCACACCCCAGAGGCTGTTTCTGCTTCAAGTGAGAACTTTAACTCATACACATTCCTATAAAATGCTACATTTAGTAATAGCCACCTCTTTCACTGAGTTTTGCTGAAGTAGAAACTTTCTGAAGTTATGCTTTGTTTTCCATGTGCACAGACTAGAATCAATCTTGTATTTCATTATTTTAGGAGGCAGTCAGGTGCCATGACAACAGGAAGCAGTGCCATGAGCTGGACAGACAATTATTCAATAACTGTGAGAAGTGACTAGAAAGATCAGACAAGAGGTGGACATATTTTAATTATTTTGTGAGATCCACCCATATGCTCTTTTCTATACTGTCTAAAACAAGCAGTCATATCATCCTTATTCTGGACTACGTTAGTGTAATCTAGACTCTGAAAGATGAGGATGAGCATGAGGCTGAGCCATTCTGGCTCATGTATTTGCATCTTCTCCCTCCAGAAACCAGGGCCTAGGGAGAGAATCCAGGTCTCACCACAGGTCTTACTCGAGGCAGGAAAATGAAAAGGGTGAACATCTGAGCCGGAAAATCAGGAAAGGCTTTGCAATTCAGATGGAGGAACTCCAGACTGCCTCCAATTTTGACTTCTTTTTTGCCTGACAGAGGACCAAACTGAGTTTTTTCTTCTTGGCTTAGTCTCTATTTCATGGCTGTTGGGTTTTTTTTCTTCTTGCTTGGTTTAAAAGGGTGTGACAGAACAGCAGAAAGGCTGCCTCTGCTTTTCCTGGCTGTGGCAGTTTGTATCAGGTGCACTGTGGGGAGGAGATTACAATGCCTGCATGCACATGGAAAGACTCCTGACAAAGCACATGGCTTGCTCGTTTCAAAGGAGCAGATCTGCAGCCAAGCCTCGGAGGTCAAGGAGAGGATACATTCCTAGAGACCCAGAGGGAGACTGTGGAGGTTGCTGCAACCCAGGAAGCAGCGCAAGCTGCTGGGCTCCAGAGCATCTGGAAGGAGAGCTTGCTCTGAAAGGAAATAGAATACAGGGGGAAGATTTGTTTTCCAAACATTTGTTTATCTGCATCATCCGGAAGACCTGCATTTGGTGTGTTTTAATGGGTTGCCTGTGCTCCAACAAAATGTAGAGGTTAGAATTACTTTCGTGGTTTTATTACTGCCATTCTGTGGATAAAACTGGTCCTACCTCAAGGTTCACACCCCCTCGGAGTCCCATCAAAACCCCATAAAGGCAAATGTTTTTATAAAAGCTTTCTGGGGCTGAGGGCCTCTCTTCCTAATTCAGAAATGACCACAGAAACATTAGTAAATTATGGCTGGTGTAATTTATTTGGCCAGTCCTGCTGGTAGAAGGAGACAAATAGCTATTATAATGGACTAGAAACAATGGAAAAATGAGCTTGGTGTTTAATCTCTTGAAGCTGATCTAATTAGTGATGACAATTTGTCTTTAGTTAGTACAAGAGATTTAAGAGCAGAGTCTAATGTTCGTTTTTGTTTCCCTCAATTTTTGACTGCTTTTCTATCTCTTGATGCTAAAATGAAATATTTCAGTTTTCCAAGAAAGCATTTATCATATAATACACATTGTAAACAAAGTATATTTTCTATTCTGTTTAAAATGTCATTTATCTATAAAATATGTGGCTCAAAGTTACAAATTCAGGGATGTGTGGGCTCCCACACAGTTATCCAAGTTCTCTGCTGTCCTATATATCCTCAAGCTATCCTAGTGCAATCCAGAAAAATAAAAGCACAAACTATAGGACCAAACTATCAACAAAAGATAGTGATCCCCCAGTAAACTGAACATAAAGCATTATGCATTTTTTAACTCTCTTCACTTCCTGTTTTGGTGTAATTGGCAGTGTGACTGAACATGAACTGAAATCCAAATATCCTATGCTTTGTAGAAGCATAACCTAAATCCTGTCTGCATCATCTTTATAGAGAAAATCTGCACCATACTTTGCTTTGTTAATAACTGTTGAATTATCAAGCTGAGGTGCTAATGGATTGGGGTAAGAGATTAATGGTTGGCAATACGTATAATTCTGGGTGCCTGATTTGCTGTATATGATGGGACTTTCTTGATTTATTCAACAAAGAAAGTGTGTAAAGAATTTGATACTGTGAAATTATGGGATTCCTGTGATAAGAGTTTGAGATTTGCGATGCAACGTGCATAGAAAATAACATTACCTTCAGAAATTACTATGAATTTCACAGTAGATTTTACAAACTGTTGTTATCAGAAATACATTAATTTCTTTTTTCTTTCTTCTCTTCTTTTCTTTTTTCTTTTCTTTCTTTTCTTTTCTTTTTTTTCTTTTTCTTTTTCTTTCATTGTTGTGGGGAAAAAACAGGCACTACTGTTACCATTGTCAGCATTTTCAAAGGCAGCACCTCATGCTAAGAATCAGGAAAGATCTACTTGCCTGCAGATGCAATGAAATGACTGCTTGTATTTATATCAGTTCTTATAACACTGGGATAATTATTAAAGGAATTTAAAAAAATCTATATTTTTGCTGGGGATGATCAAGGTTTTCAAAATAATGAACATAAAAATAAGGAGATGCAACAGAAAAGAAATACGTTAGACAGAGTATTGGTAACTATCAAAGGCTGGTTTAAAGAAGTCCCAGAGAAAGACTTCAGGACTTTGGGAAAAGGCAAGAGCATCCACACTTGAAAAAAGGTAAAAGCCGTTTCTTTATATCACACTACAGTGTCCTACAAAAATATAGCACTTCATAAAACAGGGCATTGTTGGCAAATTTCTGACAATATTTAATCGGTGGAGTGGCCAACAAGGCAAACAAGGAACCTGCTCTCCCCTCAGAACTGGCAGATGATGTAGGGAGGGACAACACCCATAGATGCACCTTGGGAGGTTCAGTCTGCCAAGGAGGAAAACTCCTACATGGAATGTGGTGTGGCACTAGAATTGGTTACACAGGGAGGTGGTGGAAATCTCCACCCTTGGTGCTTCCCAGGAACTGCCCTGCCAGACAAAGGCAGAGCTGGCCTGCCCTGGTTAGGTGACAGCCCTGCTTTGAGGAAGAGGCTGGACAGAAGATCTGCAGAGGTCCCTCCCAAGCGGTGTTTCTATGATTCTAGAAGATAAATTGATCCTATATTATTGAATATACATTGAATGGAATTGAATGTTCACAAAATATTTAGGAATCAATTCACTCATTACAGAGTATTTGGCCTGTTATTTAGATGAGTAAATCGATGCTTTTAGATTTCTGGTTTTGATTCAGCAATTCTAGAGACAGTTAGGAATGTCAAAAGAGTTGTATAAGGCTATTACTGCACATATAGAAAACTAAATGTGGGTAACAGGAAAGAAAAGTGTGTACATGATTACTGAAGCCCTTCCCCAGTTCTGTGCTTATTTACCCTCAGTTTTAAGGGTAACTGTAACATTTTAATGTTGGGATTTTTCCCTTTTGTCTAATCATGCATTTTATTCATAATTATGAAGTGTTGTCCAAACAACTACTAGAGCAGCTCCTCAGAACCCATAATTGATAACATACCACTAAACTGCACTGTCACTTTGAAGGACAGGTTAGGACAAGAAGTGAAGAATAATATATTTCCTTAATTGAATCTGCAAACTGAATTCAGCGTGGTTAATTGAAATGTGGTCTGGGCAATGACTTTTCTATTGACAAAAGGAATTACAATATGAGCTTTACATCTTTTAAAAGAAGAGGTAAGATTCAGATTATGTTCACATTGACATAATTGTAGAGTGTTTCTATTGATGCTAATTCATATTTATACCAGTGCTTCAGAATTAAAAATCCATTCAAGCATTTTTAGCAATACAGTGTGTCCTAGCATGATGCTTGGCACTGATTTAGTTTCAGAACCAAAAGAAGTAAATGAGCAGCACAGCTTCCTGAGATACAAATTGATACCAATTTGTCCCTAATTTGTAGTTAAGGCAGAATACAATGGAGAAAACTTAAATTTGTCATCTCGTTGTAGAGCTCACCTTTTCACTGTAATAACTCATAAATAAAATTCACACTCAGGCACTTAAAATTATTAATAATGCAGAGACTTGAAACAGAAGTAAAAATTGCAAGAAATCATATAATCCACCATTTAACCAGCTGCTTTCTTCAATTTCAAAACAGCAAACTCCTTTTTTTTTTTTTTTTTTAATATAATTTCACTTCCTTCAATGCTGGCAAAAATACCAATTTAGAAAATATTTGTTCTTACAGTTTGCATTCCCCTGAGTTTTGTCGAGAACCGAAGGGCGAATAGACCATTTTATTTCATTCAATATTTCTGGGGAAGAGCAAGTTTTTGGTTGTAGACAAGTGATATTGGCCTGTGGTCAAAACCAATAATATCTTACATTTAATAGCCTTGCTGTTTCTGCTCTATACTGCTTTTGAAACCTTTTGTGCTCTTGGGTATGTATGCCCTGAAAGCGACTTCTTTTCTGCTGTCAGAGTTGGTAATTCTTTTGAAAGNGAAAGTTTCTTTCTGTGCATTGGGGCATATGTATAGACAAGTAAAAAACCCAAGCACTTCTATATGCAACACAGTGTATCTATGATAACCTCCCACCTGAAAGGGTTTAAATGAGAATGGATGACAGCATAATGTTAGGAATTTTGTTAATTAACAATATCCATTTGATAGGAGTTGGTTTCAAAACATGTATAAAAGATTGTAAAAACAGCCTGGTTACTTATTGTGAGGCGGTCACAAAAGACTTGAAGTTTCCCATAATAAACTCTGTTTTGGCATGCATTTAGTTCTCTACAGTAATATTTGTGTTTCAGCCAGAGACCCTCCGCAAGCAAATCATCACCGCTGTGGAAGCTGCTGCCATCGAACAATGTGTATATGAAGGGGCTTTCCCCAGAACCCAAAAGAAACATAACAGTGTTTTATCACCCTGTTTCTGAATGTACAGATCCCACCTCTCGGCCAATTAATTTGCTCCATATTCTCCATCCTCATTTAACTTTGGTTTAGTGAGTTTTGGAGAGAGATTGGTTTTTTCTGACTGAGGGAATTCTGCATGGAATTCCATCGTATGGCATAGATGTATTTATATCATCAGACCTACATCCTCCTCCTTTACAAACATTAGTTTTACAATTATATTCCCTTTATTAGGAAAGATAAATCTCAGATGTGGAGAGAACTTATGAAATTATTAGACAGGTGAGAATTTCTTGCCATTACCTGAAGCATTGAAGTAATA
>VZTA01018850.1:0-14506 GCA_013398855.1 Mohoua ochrocephala
ATTTTAAAACAGCATTGGCTGCCACTTGCATTTCAGTTTGCCATCTGACCGCCGATTGCAGTCCGTCAATGAAGGTGATACATGGTTCCTGGGCACCTTGACGAATGGCAGCAAATCCCGGCTCTAAATTTTTTTGTAGAGGTACGTTCCCAGAGCACGCAAAGCTATAGTTGTGCTTTTTTCCCAGGCCTGGGGTTGTAATTGCAGCTGGGCACAGGCAGTGGCATACATCCCGGTCCCTGAGAGCTGGGGTGCCGTGATACTAAGTGGCAGATTTTGATTACCATTATTCAATGCCTGGGTTTGAGCCAAATCTACAAAATCTGTTCATCACACAGAGTTTTGCCCCCCCGTTAAAACCGTTTTGAAAAGAGATTTCCTGTCCATTGGTAACATGGGATGCGCTTCAGCAATAGCATCTATTAAATTCACAGTAATGGAGGAATGCAAGCCATTTTCCTTCACCAATTTCCTTAGTTCTTTAACCATTTCATAGGACAGCTATTCATGATGTGGATTTTGATTACGATATATTACAGGCATAGCTTGTAAAAATTCAGTATCTCCCTCTTGTAAAGATCGCCTGCGGCAGCTATGTATGAACCTTTCTGGTTCAGGTTCAGTGGGTGACATGTCCTCATAATCATAAGAAGAGTGAGATGTGGCATAAAGAGGAGGATGAGTGGGTGAAATGGTTGCAGCTGCCTTTCGGTGTGCTCTCAGTTAAATTTCTTCTGCGCTAGGAGCGGTGGCTGCCATAATGCGGATTGGGGTCAGGGGAGAGTATAAATCTGGTTCTTGGTCAGGATCGACTGGCCTCAGATCCAACGAGTGCTGGTGTTCCAGATCATCCTCCTCAGAAGGAGAGGCTAGTGGTGCATCCAAGGGGACATGGTCTACTTCCTTAAATTGTTGTAAGGCAGAAAAGATGACGCGCCGAGTCACAATGTCATTGGGGTAGTAACCTGACTACTACTACTTGAACGTCATGGTGAGTAACCTGACGAGTTTGTAAGCATTCCCCAACTTTTTGCCAATGAATAAGTTCATAAGAACCATCACAGGGGTACCAGGGGCAGTTTTGTTGAATCCAAATGAGCAAAGATATAAGTTTCTGAGGTATTACTTTAAATCCTTGCTCCCTGGTAATGCGCAACAGAGAGTCTTCATGGAGTCTTCGAGATTTGGTTGCGCTTTGCCCCATAATTAAAGAGAGATGACTACCTGGCTGCTCGCTTGGTTAACCTTGTTCTACAGCCGGTGATGACAGGAGCTCCTCGGTGATCTTTCAGGCACAATGGGCTGGTTTGGCCAGGGTGTATCACAGGACTGGATCACCACAGCAGTTGTCAGCCCACGTTCAGGGTGCCATTTGTGATACATGAAGGGATGAGAGACACCAGCAGAGATGTGGGTGAATCTAAGATTTTATTCAGAAGCTCCCAGTATATATATCTCTACTCCTAAGAGTACAGTTTACAGGCTTAATCACAGTTCTACAATAAATTTGTCCTCTTGATATCTTCTATTGTTCTCTCCAAAACCATGGCAAAAGAGTGTCCTGTTCCAAGTTTCTTCATGCACTAGTGGAGACGGTGTCCTGTTCAACCTGTTCTGAGGCTTGGGTCAGCTGCCGCTGCTGCTGCTGCTGGTGCTGGTGTTCTTTTCTGTTTAACTCTTTCCTGCTAGCATGCCTCAAAGCAACGTTTGTTACCTCAACAATTCCCAGCCAGGCTCACTTCAGTTTCCAGTACCATCAGCTGCTGAAATACCCGTGTCATCCCAGAAACAGATGGATTCTGCCCCTACAGATCTCAATGGCATCCTTGAAGAATTTCCTGTAGTGGTTGTTCCTCCTCTCAACTCACATACCTGTGCTCCCAGGGCACAGGCGGGGTTTCCATCCCACTTCCTCATGTCCTCTCTGTGATCATGCAGGTAAAAACCACAGGTTACACCATGGTGTGTCTCCTCTGTCTGGTGCAGGGGAGCACTTGCTCCCAATACCAGGGACTGGTCTGTACTGGCAGGGCACGGGACACTTCTTTAAACTGCTGGACATACTTGGACAGTCTTTTCACAGCTGAGATGCAGGCCCATAGGAGAAGAGGAACTTTCTTCATCTTGCCAGAGGTGGGCAACCAAATTATCCACTGTTTGTTCTCTTTCTGTGTGTGCCATCACTGCCAATGAGTTGGCATATGACAATGGTGCACTCTGTAGTAACTTATGCCCCATGAGTTGTGTACACTGGACTTCATCTGGATCTACAGGGGAGACTGCTCATTATTTGAATCCTTATAGAGTACTTCCCTGTTGGAAAAAAAGTAGAAGGGTAAACTGAAAATAAACTGAATTGTAAGGGCTTCGCCATCTAAAAAAAAATACAAACACAAATTGCCAAGACAGGCAACTAGACATTTAAAATATAAGAAGTGAAAACACCTGCACAAAGGCAAAATTCTGCGCATGAGCCAAGCACAGCTAATGAAAAAACATTTTTCAAAGAGGTCAAAGAACACATCCAAAACTGCCTCACTTCTCCCATCAGTCCCACAGAACCCCATGTTTTGTGGCTATGAATTTCAGCCTTTTGGATGCAAAATTTTCTATCTCGCTGCAGGAAGGCACACGACTTGCAATTTACTAGCCAGCTACCCTTCCTGCTTGGACAAACTTGTGTTTCATTATGAACCAAAATACAGTCAAACTTCCAAAATCTCTTTCTTTTAATCCGGTGTGCTTATGAGCTGGGCTGACTGGAGAATGGAGCAGCACAGGCCCTAAACAGGAAGAATCAAAATTCCTCAGTGTCCTCTTGCTCTCTCTCCTCCTGGCCTCTGTTGCATTTTCTCTCTTTAAGTGACACTATGGGATATCTACCATATCTATCTCCAAGTTCACAGGCCAGTTTTATCTCTGTAAACATCTAGGCTGTAAACATCAATAGCAAAGTGCATCAGGGACTTCTCTGCTGGGTGACTGAGGCAAGTCACTTTCTTCACAGTAAGACACTCTGATGTCATTGCTTACTTTTGTAAGAACAGACAATGAAAACCTTAAGCCTACAAGCAATAGGTATAAGTTCTCCAAATTGCTTACAAATTAAACCATCCATATCAATATTTTCTACAAGCAGCAAAGGAATAACTGGGAAATGTCTTTGTTTTCCAATATGCAGACTGTAGTATCCCAAACAGTTCTCCCCCTTCCTCTCCCCCAAAATTCAGAGCTGACGCTGTGGCAAATCCTTTCACAATACATACATCACATTATACAGCCATGACACCATGTAGCTGAACATGCCTGTTGAAGAATGACACATCACAGCAGAACGTGTCAGGAAAGACAAAAAAGCAGTCCTACAAACTGGGGTTAAGAGGCAATGTGGCTTCACGTGATGTTTTTATCAAATGTTTTCACCCAAATCTTTGTGAATAATGTGCAGGCAGTAATGCCAGCTCTCAGGCAAACTGGAGATGTCTTCCCCTAAGCCTATAGTCAGTGTTGCAATAAACAGCCACTAAACATTTGGCAGCCTCTAATATTTCCCTTCTTTAGGCAACTGCCACTTTGATAAAAGATATCTCCAATAAGCAAATCTGCCTGCATGAGTCACTTCACTTTTTCCTATTCACAGACATGGAGGAACGAAAAATTAAATTTGATCAGGTCTGTATTCGAAAGTTCAAGACTCTAAGCTGGAAATCACCAGAGGCTGGTAGGGTATTCTGGCAAAATATTGCTGCCTGTTTGCCCTGCGCTTATGTTCTGCCCTAGACGTGTGCTGTTGGCCATGTTTATTAGAGAGAACGCTGGGCCAGATACACTGTCAGTCTGATTCGATTTGAGTCTAGGGATTTTCTTATTTAAAGTAATACTTAACTGTTATTGTGGTAAGTTCTGCATACAAGTTCACAGAGCAAGCTGGCTATGAAACTCCTGAGAAAATTTTTAATCACAACAACACAGGAGTTAAAGACCTTCTGGAGCAATTCTGGCACTTTGAGAATTCTTTAAATTGCAAGATACTGGCTTTCTATTTCACCACTTCATATTTTTATCTAAATACTAAGCTGCTAATATATTATTTCACATGCTATTCTTCCATAGCATCTTGATAGAATCCCAGCAGCTGATTCTCAAGAACAGGTTAGTTTTGTGCTCCTAATTCAGCTATTAATCAGTAACAGATACAGATCATGTTCTGGCAACTGTGTAGGGTAAAAGCTTATTAAAAATATACCTACTAGGATAACTTAAATTTATTGCCCTACAGATCCTTAGAGGTACTGCATAGGCTGTGATTAAGTCAAAGAAAGTATGGCAATATATCATCTTTTTCCACTACCTTATGTGCAACTTATTTATTAAGTGTTCACACAGTATGTCAGCTAGACACCAAAAGAGAAAACATGCAGCAGCAGCAGCAGCTGAGAACAAAGCTAGAATCTAAGTTGACACCTTTCAAAATTTAATTTCTGGGCTTTAAAAGTCATTTGGCTCAATCCAGGGCTCTATGAAGCAGTTTAGTCTCCTATTGAAAAAATAAATATTCTCATTAGAACACATTTTCCAGTGATGCAGCTGCTGTTAGACAACAAGAGGAAACATATTTTATTTTTGAATACACAAGCAGGCAGATTCCTTGCTTCTCTCTCATCTCAATAAATTTGCCACCATTAGGACAAATCATGAGAAGCTGCTAGAACACGAATTTCTCTTCCAATTACATACATAAAAAGATCTTTTATTTATTAATCCCAAGTTAATTTGTAAGGCTTTCATAAAAGCTTGGAACTATGGTCTTTTCTATTTCAGATGGAAAATGTTTTATTAGACTAATTCAAGACAAGACTTCACTTTCAACTCATAACACATGAGAATGTCACATGAAAACCAATAAGCAGATTCTGGCCAGAGCACTGGTATACCTGGTTCAGGCTGGAGTCACCTGACCAAATTCTTTTAGCATGTATTTTGAGTGTCTTGCTCTTGCATTTAAACCATGCAAGAGCAAGTCAAAGGCAGGCATCATGTAAATAACCACTGAATACATAAAGGTAACATTTGATTATAAAAACTCCGCTTTTCTAAGCTGAAAATCTTTTTGCTGAGTTTGAAACTGTATGACACTGTATGACATGAGGCTTTGGTCACAGATCATGTGTGTACGATCCAGAACCTCCCAACTTCTTCATGAATTTGTATCTTCTGTATTTTGTCCTTGCCCACACAAGTTGGAAAATGAAGGAAAACATGCACATGTATTAAGAAAATGTAGTGCAATTTAGGAAACATTCAAGAAAATAATGGTTAAATTACCCATGTGTTATATCCAGAGGTTACCCAAACAATTACTGCTGAAGAACTTATACCATTAACTTTATCAGAAATTTTCAAAGACAGGTGGATATGCTCTTCCTGCTCAAATAATTTAACAGGATTCTTGCTACTGGCAATTCAATTATTATTTGGTTCCAACTTAATATGATTTCAGAGATTCATTATAGCTCAAAAACTGTAGAACACTGCGTGCTCTGTGGATAAAAAGACCAGAGAACGAGTAACAATTCTAGGGATTTGTGTCTATCGTGTGGATTGATCAAGGTAATATGTGAGCTTCTATAAAATCCTTTTACAAAAGGTTATAGTTTATCATACTTAACTTGAAAGGATTCCCTGTCTTTAGCAGGTGTTAAATCCAAAGAATCACAGAATCAATTAGGCTGTAAGAGACCTCTGAGATCATTGCATCAAACTTTGGCCCAAACACCACCTTGTCAACCAGACCAGAGCACTAAGTGCCATGTCCAGTTGGTCCTTTAACACCTTCAGAGAGTTACCACCTCCCTGGGCAATGCCTTCCAAAGTTTAAGAATCCTTTCTGTGAAGAAATTCCTCCTGATGTCCAACCTAAATCTCCTTGGCACAGCTTAAGACTGTGTCCTCTTGTCCTGTCACTGGTTGTCTGTGAGAAGAGCCCGACCCCCACCTTGCTGCAACCTCCTGTCAGGGAGTTGTAGAGAGTGACAAGGTCCCCCCTGGGCCTCCTTTGCTGAAGACTGAGCCCTCCCCAGCTCCCTCGGTTCTCTCGGCCGCTTCTCATCAGACTTATTCTCTAGACCCTTAATCAACTTCCTTTCTCTTCTCTGGACTTGCTCCAGCACCTCAATGTCCTTCTGGAATTGAGGGGCCCAGAAATGGAAACAGCACTCGAGGTGTGGCCTCACCACTGCCCGGCACAGAGGGACAATTACTGCCTTGGTCCTGATGGCTACGCTATTGCTGATACAGCCCAGGTGCCACTGGCCTTCTTGCCCACCTGGGCACACCTGGGCTCAGGTTCAGCTGCTGTCAATCAGCATCCCAGCCACTCTTTCCACAGCTGGGAGCTACAGAGAGTTACTGTGGCCAAAGCGTACAACCCGGCACTTGGTCCTGTTTAACCTCATGCCAGTAGTCTCAGTCCATTGATCCAGCCTGTCCAGGTCCCTCTGCAGCCTTGCTGCCCTCCAGCAGATCTGCGCTCTGACCCGGCTTGGTGTCATCCATGGGTACACTCAATTCCCTCATCCAGATCATTGATGAAACTATTAAACAGCACTGCCCCCAGTACTGAGCCCTGGAGGACTCCACTACTGACCAGCTGCCAACTGGATTTAACTCCATTCACCAGCACTCCATTGGCCAGGCCATCAGCCAGTTCTTAACCAAGTGAAGATGCACCTGTCCAAGCTATGAGCTGCCAGCTTCTCCAGGAGAATGCTGTGAGAGACAGTATCAAAAGCTTTGCTGAAGTCTCGGTAGGCACATCCACAGCCTTACTCTCATCTCTTTGGTAGGTCCCCTGGTCATAAAAGAAGATCAGATTAGTCAGGCAGGACTTGCCTTTCCTAAACCTGTGCTGGCTGTTTCTGATCCCTTGGCCATCCTGTAGGTGCTGTGATCACACTCAAAATGATCTGTTCCATAATCTTGCTGGGCACCAGGGTCAGGCAGACAGGCCTGGAGTTTCCCAGATCCTCTTTCCAGCCGTTCTTGTTGGATCCGGCATCACACTGGCACCTTCAGTCATCTGGGACCTCCCCAGTGAGCCAGAACCAATAATAGGTAATGGAGAGCATTTTAAGCTTCCATTTGAAGGAGGCAGTCATTATGGGAATAGTCATAAGAAATATGGTATTCACCCTACTTTCTTACAGACTGCAGCCATTTGGTTTACATTTGGCATCAACAAACATTACAATTAGAAAGATTCTAAAGTGTTTCTTAAATACTCATCATAAGCTACATATAGTACTTAACCCTTCTCAGGTAATATCAATCATATATTGATATCATAATCACACACCTTCATGTAAAATGTTGCAATATTTTGAGAGATTAAAATAGGAGAAGTATGTTGTCAGAAAAATATTGGCCTGTAAAAACATGTATTGCATATATTTCTGTGGATAAACATAAAATAATCTTCGCAGTTAATAAGCACCTTCAACAAGAAGGCTAAAACAGCCCTATATGTTAATTTTTCAATGAACTCCCCTATTTAATAATTTCAAAAGTTTTATTTGCAAATTGATATTCTATCTCATCAATGAGATGAAGTCAGTCAGGCCCCTTTTCCCTTTTTTTTCACAGATGCATTTCAGTCGAAATGCATCTGTGAACACTGCCAGCATTATTGAAAATGCTTAGTCCCAGCATGACCTGAAGTCACTGAGGAGAAAAACAAAAACATGGTTTTAATAACATTGATTTTATCTGAAAGCTCAGAGTGCTTCATACTACATTCATTAACTCTCCCAGCAACTCTGTGAGAGCAGTAGGTATTACTGTAATTTTGCAGATTGCAAAAGAGATGAAAAGTTAAGAGCAGTGTGTGCAGAGCCAAAGAGCAGCTGAGGGGCAAGGACAGGTCTCTCGATGCACAGGGCTACTCTGACCAGGCGCTCTTGCGCATTGGAAATTAAATAGATCACAGCTGAGTATACATGGATTTTCAAATACAACCTTGCAAATACCAGCAGCATAAGGGCCAGGGGGCCTATGAGCACAACATGCTGTATTTTAGAGCAGTTGATAATATAATTATATAGAGAGTGCAACGGCTTTAGCTCACTGGATATTGATGTGATGACATAGCATTTGGGTGAGGAGTGGGAGAAGGAAGCTTACTCAGCTCCCATTAAAAATAAAAAAGCAAATATTTATGCAAAGACAGCTGTTACTGACTGCTACCTGGCACACCATGTATAAGCTTTAATGCAATTTTAACAATATTCACAAATTTGTTACTACAATCCTACTTTAGATTTAAGCAGCCTTCATCTGGTCTATTCCCACATATAAATGCGAAAGAAAAAGATCCGCGTACACACTCAACATACCCATTTAGCTTAAGAGTTAGTGATTTGTTTAGCAGTTTTAAAATACCTTAAAAAACTTTGTAGAAACTCAAATGATAAATAATACAGAATCTTTTTGGCATGACTAGTATTTTGATATTTTAACAGAGGTTTTTTTAATCATATGCATTAAAGCACTTTTCACAATCCCATTGGTGAGTATTTTCCTTGGATTTTTCCCTCTGCTCTTATCTTAGAAACTAAATATTACCTGTAACAAAAGGAGGACACCTGAAGCCTTAATCCTGGGAGAAAGAAAAAAGTTGTCAGGGAATAGTTTCACTGAAGTTGGCTAGACTGACTGAATAGTCCACTTGCCTACTTCAGCAAGGAAAACAAGTGAGTGATGTAGTGCTCAGCCAAAATCAAGACCAAGTTCAACAAGCATAGACACCATTTCCATTTGCAGATTGAAATCTGCCCATATTTTCCATTTCAGGATACTCAAAAAACCCAGCCTTTTTGGAGACAATTGAATTTTGCCATTCGTTAGACAGCACTTACCCTTCCAACTCACAATTTGCACACAGGTAACGTAAAACATTGGAAAAAAAGTGAATGAAGAAAGTATTGCAGTTTGAAACGATCCTTTTCACCTCCAAGGAAAAGACTGGTAACAAATCTTGGCAATAGCTGCACACTGAGATGTTACTGTCAGCAGAACAGGCACATTGAAGTGAGTGTCACATTTCTTATTAGTGTTGATAGCTAAATAAGAAATACAGCAAATTGCCCAGCCCAGCAGGCCCTTCAGCCATACGCTCTGGGCAGTCAGAAAAAGCTCAGTGCTCAGTTGAAGGGATTTCATAAATACATATTTAAAATGTCCAAGGCTGAGCCAAAACAAGCAACTGTATGATGTTTTTAGATATCCTTCAATCTAGGCAAAAAAAAATATGCGTCAGTTCACTCAATTTGCTTAAATATTGTCTTATAGGATTACTTCCCGTGTAAGTATATAGATCATCCTTGAAATCTGGGGATTTCAGGATGTGGGGCTTTACAGAAGCTGGGGCTCCGTATTTCTGACTAATGAATAAAAACAGAGTCTTGCAAAATCCAGACAAATCAGACCTGTGCTCATGAACCAATTCAGATTCTGATTTTGTCCTTTGTCCTCAAACATTTTCATAGAATCACAGAATACGCCGAGTTGGAAGGGACCCATCAGGATCATTGACTCCAACTCTTGGCCCTGCACAGACACCCCGAGAATCCCACCCTGTGCCTGACAGGATTGTCAAAACACTTCTTGATCTATGACAGGCTTGGAGCTGTGACCACTTTCCTGGGGAGGCTGTTCCAGTGCCTGACCACCCATTGGGGGAAGAAATCTTTTCCTGATAGCCAACCTAAATCTCTCCTGATTCAGCTTCACGCTGTTTCTTTGGGTCCTGTCCCTGCTCACAGAGAGCAGAGATTGGTACTTGCACCTGCGCTGCCCCTTGCGAGGATGTTGAAGAGCTCAGTGAGGTCTCCCCTCAACGTCTTTTTCTCTGGGCTGAACACATCAAGCGCCCTCGGCTGCTCCTCATAAGGTCTCTGCTCCAGACCCTTCCTCACCCTCAGGGCCTCCTTTGCACACTCTCCAATGGCTTAATGTCTTTCTTATGCTGTGGTGCCCAAAACTGCCCCCAGCACTCGAGGCGAGGCCACCCCAGCCCACAGAGTGGGACAATCCCCTCCCTGGCCCGGCTGGCGATGCTGGGCCTGATGCCCCCAGGACAGGGATGTCCCTCCTGGCTGCCAGGGCACCGCTGACTCAGATCCAACTGGCCATTGACCAGGACCCCCAGGATCCCGCATCTGCTCTCCAGCCTCTCGTTCCCCAGTCCACCCACACAGCCAGGGGTGCCCCATCCCAGGTGCAGAATCCAGCACTTGCCTGTGTTAAACTTCACATGGTTGTAGGTTGTCCATCTCTCTAATTTCTCTAATTTGTCAAGATCTCCCTCAAGGGAGTTAAGTTCGAGTTTTCAGGCTTTTTTTAGGGTGCTCATGTTAAAGCAGAAAGTGACAAGACCCCTCCGGTATCATCTTGGCTGGCCCATCATGCCATTCCTGCTGATGCATCAAAAGAGAGCATTAACAATTTTGATACGAATGCCTAGAACTCCCAAACATTGGTGGTTCTCATCTACAAGCCAAAGAACAGAACCTAGCTGGAAACTAGCAGAGTAACAGCAGGCACAAATATTCAAAGTAAAGGATGCCTAAGTAATCTCTCTCTCTCCTGTGCAATAGCTGAGAACAAGTTTGTTTCATTGGCTGCATTCACTGCAGCTTCTTTTCCCAAATCTTTCTTAATTTGCATTTTCCAGTTGTCTAGTTCTACTTGTTTTCTTTTAGATAATGTCACTCTATGGGAGGTTAATCCCAAGATGCTTCTAATGTTTTAAAAATATATCACAGTTTGCAATTACAGTTTACTTATATTTATGACATATAAAATACTATCTAGCCTGCATTTTTACAGTAAGTGCTAATCAAAGAAAGATTCCTGCAGGTAAATGTTATAATCAAAGTGTTCATCCTAGGCATTAACCCTTATACATTACATTTGAGGCTACTGACAACTGTGATTTGGGTGCTGATCTGAATCCTGAAAACCTGACCCCCAAATGTGGCTGTGAATCCATTTACTCCCATCACTGCCGTGTGAGTGCAAAAAAAGCACCTGAGGATATGGTTGCTAGGCTGGAACTTGTATTAATGGATTCTAAGCCTTTTATCTTTAGGTTTAAGGATGGATTCTGCCTTTCTTTGAAGTTACACAAATTTGGAATATTTTTGCTGAACCTAATTCCCAAGCCTAACAGAGCAAGGTTTGGCCTTTGATTTTTCAAGATTTCTAAGAAAACTCTTTGTCCCTCTGCTGTGTCACTAACGACATAGTAGCACACAGTGCTTATTGCAACTTTCACTTGGAAAAGCCAGACTTAATGTGACAGTAGCAGGTAAGAGGCGAAAGGCAGGTCTCAGTGCTGCTGGGCAATAAAAAACCTCAGCAGCAAACACCGAGTTAGCAGGCACTCCAGCTATAAGAGGAAGATAAAAAGGCAATAATAGCTTTGTTTACCCTAGGGGCTTTTGAAGATGTGGCAATAAAAAGAAAAAATTGTGAGAGGCATTTTCCTGACTCTGTGTGAATAAATACTTCTTAAGTTTGGGGAAAAGCTCCCCCGTGAAGCACGTAGGAGACAGCCTGATTTTGCGAGTGCCAGATATTTTTGTGTGTACATATTTACATATACACCCACACGCACACGCACCGTATTTGTTTCCCCCCGCCGCAGCGGAGCCTCAGCCCAATCCCCGGCCAGGGGCCGCCCCGGCCCGTCCCCGCGCGGCGGCGGTAAAACAGCGCTGCGCACGAAAAAAGCCACTCCCTCGGCGCAGGCACCGCTGGGATTCGAACCCAGGATCTCCTGTTTACTAGACAGGCGCTTTAACCAACTAAGCCACGGCGCCGTGCGGTGACCAGCGCCTCAATGCAGCACTAATAGAGCTTCAAATGCGGCCCGGGCCGTGCTGCTGCGCCTTCTCCGGCCCGGCCGGCCCCTCCGCTGCGGCCCGCAGCCGGAACTGCCGAGGAGGGCGCGGCCGCGGCTCTGCCCCGTGCGTGTCTGCCAACCGCACACGCGCCCGCGTTGGTTTTGGCACAACAACCGTAGAGAGCGGAGGAAAATGCATAAATGTCGGCCTTTCAGACATTTAGGCGAAACTGTCTACGGCCGAGCTCCAGCCCTGCCTTATCCTGCAGTGCCTCATCCTGCAGTGCCTGGATTGGCCGAGGTTCATGGCACAGGATACAAAGGGGAGATCGGGTCTGTTAGACTCTGCAATCATCTATAATTGTGATAAACAGCTATTATAGCATTGGCTTTCGCAGGTAGTAAAATGTAAGAAATATTATGTATCAGAATATGTTAGGAAATATAATGTGCAAATATGTTAAGAATAACTTTGCTATGCAGATATTAACTAGCTAACATTGTAACTGGGGTCAAAGTTACAAGATGCTTATATAGCTTAAGATACCAATATAATCTGAATCATAACTTTCTATACAATGTAATCGCTAGTATATGGTTAACGAATTGCTTAATGCTTAAATAAACGGAAACTCGCCAGGTGAATAATCTCAAAAATAGACAAGTATAGCTATATGGGGAAGCAGCAGGATGTACTAATGAGAAATTGGCAAATGTGAAGTCAATTAGCCACAAAATGGAGAATTTAAACCAGTTGGATCCAGAAAGACCTGGGAACACCATAAGTGCGCATGCTCCGAAGACGAAGTTGAAAAATTCAGATGCGAGGAAGACCTTGAGCCTTCATCGAAGAAGATCCCCGAAGACCCTCACGATCACATTACACATGCTCTAAAAAGGTGGATCGGGGGAAGAACTATGTTAATCCCTTCTAAGAAAATGCAAATTAGTTCTTGGAAAAATTATGCATATGCATTGTGGTTTATTAATATGTATAATGTTAAAGCATATAAACGGAAAGTTTGCGTAAGTGTGTGTGCCTCTGGCTATGAGCCACGCACCCGGCGCTGTGGGTTTTGCTTTATGTGACCTTTGTCCCCTACTGTCCCTTATTAAATTTATAAAACCCCAAAAAGAGGAGTGGGCTTCGTTTCTCACAATGATGATGAAAAACTAAACCGCGATATACACATGCACACCCTGCCATGTGCTTCGTGATCTGTGCACACACACCAGCACAGTGTCGAACCAAACATGTGTCTTCATACAAGCTAAATAACCAGAAAAAGTGGTTTGATTAGTTCTTAGAGAGCTGGTAAGAGTGGTAGACACAGAAGTGGTGCTGCTCCCCATTACCCCTTCCCTGGGGCCAAGCCCACAGCCAGTACTTGCACAGGGCAAATAAACCCCGCTCCAAGCAGTGTCCAGCAGTACCAGGTGGGCCAGCCCCTAACCCAAGGACGTCGGGAAAGGATCCCATTGGGAATAGACCTGTGGCTTTCCAGTACCTGAAGGGAGCTATAATAAAGATGGAGAAAGACTATTTACAAGAGCATGTAGTGACAGGATAAGTGGGAATGCCTTCAATCTGAAAGAGAGTAGGTTTAGGTTAGATACTAGGAAGAAGGTGTTCCCTGGGAGGGTGGTGAGGCCCTGACACGGGGTGCCCAGAGAAGCCATGGCTGCCCCGTTCCTGGAAGTGTCCAAGGCCACGTTGGATGGGGTTTGGAGCAACCTGGGATAGTGGGAGGTGTCCCTGCCCATGGCAGGGTTGTGGAATGGGATGAGCTTTAAGGTCCCTTCCAACCCAGGCCATTCTATAATTCTGTGATTACTCACTTGGAGTGTAATCAGAACCTGCGAAGCACAGAGATTGCTGTGGCGATTTAACAGGCATCCAAGGCATATTTACAGGTGTACACACAAATTATAGGTGTTATTTATTTACAAATTATAGGTGTTATTCTCCAAATAACTCCTAGAGGGAGAGCAGCCATCCTGGCTTCGTCCAAAACAGCCTTACAGCTTTTTCATCAGGTACCTAAGAATGGGGACTGGGATAATTATTCAAACTACAGTGGTACAAAAGCCAGAAAAAATGCAGCTAAATCTCCATCTTATGAATTGTCCATAATTACCACATTCTGCAGCAAACCTACACTGCACACAGATGTGAGCCCACTGCTGCAGGTGAGACCAGTGCAGGGCTGGAAGAAACTCACATGGCACCCAGGCATTAAACAGGTGATGGCAGTGGACAGAAAACAGCAATAAATAAAACTTCCTGCCTTTATTAAAATCAGAATGTAAGAATTAACGTTTCTCTGTTTTTTCTCAATTTGGAAAATAGAGAATTCATTCTAAAGAAAACTTCCAAACTAGTCCCACCACTGATTCAAAATGAACCAAACCTCTAAAAAACTACTGCTTTTTTTCCTGTTTCAATGGGAAAAAATGGAGCTTTGATTTTTCTAGCTGAAAGAAAGAAAGAAAGAAAAAGAAAGAAAGAAAGAAAGAAAGAATGAAAGAAAGGAAAGAAAGAAAGGAAAGAAAGGAAAGAAAGAAAGGAAAGAAAGAAAGGAAGAAAGAAAGAAAGGAAGAAAG